>JAOUQT010087196.1:0-31936 GCA_025769995.1 Xyliphius kryptos
TGCAGTCCTGGAGGATGGACTCATAGTTATATAATTGTTTCTATTGTTTAATGGACTCTACTCTGATGCTGCCTGGCTGCTCAAGGAGGATGAGTCCCCCACTGAGCCTTGGTCCTCCCAAGGTTTCTTTCTAAAATAACATCATAACAGGGAGTTTTTTCTAGCCACTGTCGCTTCGGCTTGTTTTTTGGAGGTTTAGGCTTTGGACTCTGTAAAGCTGCTTTGTGACGACACACTGTTGTAAGAAGCGCTATATAAATAAATTACTTAAACTTGAACTTATGTTCATTTGAAATACATAAGCTTCAAAGCCATCACTCATTCATAAACAATTGTGTTTTAACTTTCACGTAGTTATCATGTTCTCCACCACAGCGCAGCATGGGTATTCCGCTAGTTAATAAGATAAAGACAAAATTACGAGGAAAAACAACACGCTCTGTACTAAAAAAGCCAGAAAATTGGTGGTTATATTAGGAATAAACTTGTCTAATAGATGACCTTACACTATATACAGTATGTCCTGGACATTAAGTATGCTAATAGTTTTTAAAAAGTACTCTGATAACAGCCCCGAAATCTGTTTAAACACCCTTCACTTCGCCACTTTTCCAGCATTAAAGAGTCTTCTTTACCACCGCCCCCACTTTTATCCTTCTTTCCTCCATTTGGGTCACCTCAGAGGCTAAAAGAGAAGTGCAGCCGTCTCCGACTGCGCATGTAGACATTTATATGTGTGTGTGTCTCACTGCAGGAGTTAGGAGATTAGTAGTTTTATGGGCTGGTATGTCCTGTTTGGCACATAGAACTGTTTCCAGAGGCTCAGACTGTCGATCAACTTACTCACCGACACAACGACAGTCACAGAATCCAACAACAAATATATAAATGTGGGTCATTTTGAATGCACTCCTTTATTTACAACCAGCCGAACTTGATAACAATGTGAAAGTTGAAAGGTAATTGTTTTTGAGTAAATGATGGCGTTGGAGTTTATATATTTTTAGCCGTTAGCCGTTCACTGAAGTCACTCACTCAGTTCCTTATTTGACGAGATAACTTTCTGCAATTCTGTTTTTATTAAAACTTTAAGGAGGCAAAGCAGTGCTGCGGAATCGGACACATTTAGTCAGATGTCCTCTTTGCTTTTGATGTGAAACTAGTAGCATTCCCTACAGCGTTAGCTTCACGTTAGCTGCCTATCGCTAGCTCTCAAGTGCCCAGCTTCATCACCTCCTCTCTACCGTGCGCCAATCACTTAACGCCAAGCTCCCTGCATCTACCCTTCCACACTAACCGTGCGCCAATCGCTATATGCAAAGCATCTTGCATCATTTCCTTTACACTTTACATAGATTTGAAACTTAGAACTCAATATGAACAATGCATGAGTTCTGCACCTAAAACAACAAATGCAGGAAAAAAGGGAACATTTTGAAGTTGATAAAGTAAACCCCAGCAGGATTTCAGTGTCATTTAAAAAAAAATAACGGTCTGCTAACAATGTGAAAATGTGTTGATAATCGTAGTCTATTTAGCAATTATGTTTCCAATGTGTGTTATTAAAAAAATTAATTCTGTTCTGGAGACCCAAGTTCATCAGTAAACCCGGAGAAAAGCCACATGAAGACGAGGAGAAGATGGAAACTCTACTCAGCTTGGGATTCCCACCTGGATTATTTTGTGGACAGATTTTTATGGGGACTTAGACACACTATATGTGGCAATTTTGAGCAGTCAATTCATCTTCAATCCATGTTTTTAGACTGTGGAAGGATGACGGAGAAACCATAGGAAACCCACGCGGACACGGGAGGAACATTAAAGCTATCTATGTATTTAAATAGACACTAAAATAAAGTATATCATATATATCATATTCTGCAACTACTGCATTTTAATGCACAATTTAATGTTATTTTAGTGCATTAAACAGTGCCAAGTTTGTGACCCCAATGTGACACTGGCAATATTGAACAAACCAATTGAATGTAGGAAGGTGAAAAGTCATGACATTTTTTGGAATCACAAAGCCAAGTTTCAGCCTTTCAGATACTCAGGAAGTGGGAATGATTTGATGAGTCAGTAAGGGCATTGCCGTTTCTAGGTATGGATTAATTTGTTCTGTTACTTTCTGTGCACTCTAAGATCTGTGAAAGGTAGGGTTATGTTTCATTCCTGGATGGGGATGGGCATGGGAACAATGGGGACAATAATGAAAACCCCAAATTAATTATATTGTGAATAAGTTCAATATTAAAGACGCCTGGTCCCACTCACTAATCAGCTAATTAACTCATAACACCTGCAAAGACCTTCAACTGGTCTCTCGGTCTAGTCCTGTAGGCTACACAATCATGGGGTAGACTGCTGATTTGACAAAAATATGACCATTGACACCTTTCACAAGGAGGGCCAGACACAAAAGGACATTGCATAAAGAAGCTGGCTTTTCACAAAGCTCTGTGTACAAACACACTAATAGAGAGAAATAGGGAAGGAAGAGATGTGGTCGAAAAAACTGTACAAGCAATAGGGATAAGTGCCCCCTTGTGTCGGGGAGATTCACAAAAAGTGGACTGCAGCTAGAGTCAGTGCTTCAAGGAGCATCACACCACACATCTGTAAGGCATAGCTTTCAACTGTCGCATTCTGCATGTCAAGCCACTCTTGTACAAGAGACAGCATCAGAAGCGTCTCGACTCTCGATTCGCTCCAAAGTTCTGTTCACTGATGAAAGTAAATTTTGCATTTTTTTTGGAAATCAAACTTCTAGAGTTTAGAGGAAGAGAGAAGAGTTGAATCAATGAAGAGAATCCATGTTAAATTCCAGTGTAAAGATTCCACAATCAGTGATGGTTTGGGATGCCATGTCATCTGCTGGTTCTGCTCCATTGTGTTTTCTGGGGTCCAAGGTCAACGCAGTCGTCTACCAGGAAGTTTTTATAGCACTTCATGCTTCCTGCTGCTGACCAACTTTATGGAGATGCAGATTTTAAGGACCATGGTATCCCTGTTCTTAATTGGCCAGCAAGCTTGCCTGAACTAAAGCCTATAGAAAATCTACAGTATAAGGTATTGTACACAGAAAAATGCCATACACCAGAGCCAACAATTCAGAAGAGCTGAGGGAGTTGTACATTTGCATTACATTTAGTCATTTAGGAGACGCATTTATCAGTAGTTTAGGAAAAAACAGCCACACTGTCGTATCATCAAAACCTGTGCATCATTAGATTTGGATATATTTTTTTTTCATAGCAAGTGTTTGTGGAAGAGGTGTGTTTTGAGAAGTTTTTTGAAGATGCTGAGTGACTCAGCCTGTCAGATTTCACCGTGGTGAATGAAATGAAGTGAGAATTAGCACCTTGGTAAGTTAGAATCACCAGGCGATGTTCATAACTATAATCCATTGTCAGTTAAAATCATCAAAATGAAAAGAGATAAACTTTAGAAATATATTAGTCTGTGCATAATGAATGAATATAATATAAAAGTTTCACTTTCTGAATGGAATTACTGAAATAACTCAACTTTTTCATGATATTCTGTTGTTATCATTTTTCACTTCTTTGTAATTTTGTCCTTGGGTCTTACTTTTACTACAATCATCCGCTGTTTGTGTCATTGTCTTGTCATACGTGGCATTTTATGTTAACCACACAAAGAGAATGTTTTTTAAAAGTGTGTGAAACTTCAAACTTTGATGATTCTCATCAACCTCCTGACCACAAATGAAACTTGCAAGCAACAGCAAAAAGTGATTGCAGTTATATAGGGCCGTGTAACATGAATAGGGAATCAGAGATGGCTTGAGGTTTCTGAGAGAATGTGAGTGTGGTCTGATCCCATACACACGGGTCATTTAGAAACTCTGCGCGCACAATTCATAGTGACTATAATAACATTTAGTAATTATGGTCAGTAATGTAATAGCTCTTTGGGTTCAGAGCTACATAGCTAACAGTACAGCCAAAGTAAGGATTTAAAACGGCATAAATATTTAAAAAGATTTATTAAATAAATCATTCTGCTTATTGTTACCGCTCATAGTCATAGTCAGTTTAATGAATTACTGAAAATATATATTAAGATTTGCTGAAAAGAAATGTCCTCTGGAAGTGGTCTCCAGCTACAGGTTCTTGGGTGTGCCCAACAACATTCCCAGTTGGTGTTGGTAGGGTTGGGTGGGCAAGCAATCTAAGGGTTGTGGGTTCAAATCCCAGGTCCACTGAAGTTACCAATGAGGGTCCTTGAGCAAGATCCTTAACCCTAATTGTAACCCTGTATTCTCACCCCAATTATTAAACGGGAGACTTGTAAGTTGCTTTGAATAAAAGCATCTGATAAATGACCAAATGTAAATGCAAATGTAGTCAGGAAGGCACATAAGTGGCTCTACTTACTCAGATGGCTGAGGAGAGCCAGACTTGGGAGCTCAGTCCTCTCCTCCTTCTACAGATGTGTGGTGTTGAGCATCAACGAGTGACATGGAAGGTGCCTATTAGTAACGTCTGATCTAAAGTCTCATCCAGCTCAAGAGATGGCTGTAATCAGACTACGTTCATTTTAAGATATTAGTTTACTTGTTTACTAAACCGACTCTTGTCACTAACCCTTAAAAAGAAGCCGATAATAGTCAAATGAATACAAAAGCCCATATTAAATGTCTTCTGGTCACAAAATGTCTACAGTAAGTAGTTGGGCGGAGGAGGTGGGGACCACACACAATCTGTTTTACAGGACAATTTGGCCACAGGAGACGAACGCATGTTGAAGACCCCAGACTAGACATGCATAATAAAATGATGTAACACGTTAAGAGTTTGGTTCTATTCAAATCCTCAGTTGTTGCAGATGCAGGGATGGTACAGAAGGTAACTAAAAACAGGCCTTGAACTACAGCCAAAGTCTTTCCTCAAAGACTGGACAGCTGTCCCTTCTTCACCACTGCCCTTTACACTTCACCCAACAGAGCAGGATGTCCTTGAACTCAGTGTCAGGTTACAGCAACACAGAGGGAGAACAACTAAAGAATACAGCGAGAACCACTTGCACAATAACACACAGCTGCTACATGCCAAAAGGGTTTTGGTGCTACTACATTTTACATTCAATGACAGGACCATCAGTGGAATGTAATGAGGCCGAGGCTAACATGAAACCAAACACCAAGTTGTGGCAAGTCACAAGCATCGTCCAAAACGTAGTTTCTATTGTGAAATTATGCAGACAGCATTTAAATGATTATTCGAATGTAACTTAAATACTCTATTGGGGTCGTGGGTGGTGGGGGTTTCTCTACCCCAATGCTGAAAGGTAGGGGTGACCCGGTACAAAAAAATGATGGTTCAGTTCACACGAAATGCCAAAGCCCTCACTGACTCACTCACTTGTCACTAGTTCTCCTTCTTCCCGAGTTACTACAAGGCTGAAATTTGGCACTTACCTACATTCAATGGTTCATTCTATATCGCCATCGAACACAATACACCTTCAGGGTAACAACAGGGTCTTCCCAAGTACCTACAACGCTGAAACTAGGAACCGTAATTACTCATCATTTCTTTTGAAAAACGAACGTGTTCTTGCTTTCCTATATTCAAAAGTTCATTTGCTATCGCCATCGAACGCCTCGGATGGAATGGGGGCTAATTATACATATACGGCGCTACACTGCGGGGTCTCTAAAACGACTGTACATGCTTATTGCTTCAGTAATGGATTTGTTTCTGTCTGATTTTTTTATCTAGTGGGAGGAGGACTAAGCATGCACACGTTAACTTAAATTCGTAGGTTTAGTCAAATTAGTTTAAATAGGAGCGTAGATTAATCGTTTTAAGAGATTTGGTTATTGATGTAAATGATTCTGTCGAATATGCATTTAGCACATTTTAAAAGTTTCCAAAAGCATACCTCACAACCACTACACAACGGCTACAAACAGTCCGTGTTCGCTCTACCTGCACTTCTGTAAATCACAGGACCCCAAACTCCTCCCATGTAGTTAATTTGAATGAAGCAATGTATGTAATTTCTGTGTATTGTTTTCAAACTCCGCCTCTAAACTGAGCTACACTTAACTTTGCGACTTTGTCGCTACATTTAGCGACTTTTTTAGACCTTCAAGCTACTTTTTTTTAGCAACAACACTAGCAACTTTGTGGTAGTGTTGGAGAATTTTGAAGACCCACATGTTTTTCAGATTCTGTCCATGAGCCCTGTTACACTCTCAGTGCTCAGAGAGAGACCACATTGCTCCACATCCAAAGTGCAAATTAAGTGCACATGCCCAAAGCTTTGACTGACCCCACCCCGAGAGCGGGATGTAAATATAAATGTATTTACCCCACACTCACCTCAACCAAGGTCTATGTCTTTATGGAAAAAGCTAAACATTTAGCTAAATAACGAAAAATAAATTATGTAAAAATAAATAATTTATTCATTTGTAGTTCTACCATATTTAGAATGTTTTTTACTCCCGTTTTTCGGTCCCACAATGTTTATTCCACACGCAAATGGACTATTATGCAAATTAGGCGATGACGCCATTTAGCGACTTCTAGCTACTTTTAAGGCAGCCAATAGCTAGTTTTTTGCTGTAAAGTTGGCAACAGTGCACTTAGCATTGCACTAGCAATTTGGCTCGGGTGTGAAGCTCGCCTCTTAATTTTAGTTCCGTTGTGTGTTTTATGGCCTTTGCGCATTCCATACCATAGTATTCTGTGTGCGAAAGCGGGAACTGAACCATGTGGCCTGTACAAAATGGCTTGTGATGAAGACAATGTACCATTCCCCCCCATTGAGAAGCAGAGATGCTAACCACAACACAATCGTGCCGCAACCGCACGATAAATTTTATTCTCTGCTTGCAGTTTGGGTGTAAAAATTGTGAAAGCTTTAAAATCATTATTGTATACTTTTGTTGCAAAAGGGATCTTAGCTGCACTTAAATAAGACTAGCCACTGATATATTTTTTCTATAGGTTAATTATTCACTCTTTTCTTTCCCGCTGTGTATAAAACCATCCCTGTTTTTTGCTGATGCACAAACTTTGTTTTCAATCCCACAATTGTCATTGCAATTTAAAGTGTGATAATCCCTTTAAGTACAGACCACTTCTCATGTGGCAAGGTGTCGAGTCTCTCATCGACTTCATGCTGGCCTTTATGAAACAAGTCTGTTCTCATTAAGTCAAACTCAAACGCATGCCATCAGATGCAGCCGGAGCCTGTCCAGGTCCAGGAATGGTTGTTTGCACAGAAAAGAAACCACAGTAGCAACAATTGAGACTTAAGACTCTAAATTTAGGAGCTGGGATCAAGTCAGGAACACAGTGAATGAAACTTTTCCTAATGCAAAGGAGCAACTTCATAGAGTGCAAAACAATGAGAGAGAAACTGGAGACTGTGGTTACCCTGGGCGAGCAAAGTTTATTTCTGTATATGGCTTCTTCAATAAACTACATATCATCAAGGAACTGAGCAGATATTGTTGCAAACCTTTGAACTTTACTCACATTACATTGCTAAATTAATAACTCATGATCTCATATCGCGGATGTAAAAAAGGAAATGAAAAGAAGGCTTCCTAAACAAAAATATGATGGATGGTAGTGTCCACGTTCATAATAATATGTTCATTTTTATTCATTTATTTTATGGCCTTTGTGTGAATAAATGAATAAAATTCATTTATTCATTTTACTTCATTGTTTGAGGAGTCCCCATCTCCTTGTCTAGGGCACTGCCGGAGCACTATGGATTTGACCATTATGGAAAGGAACATGGGCTTCCTTTGGACTGGCAGCATTGCAGTCCAGGAGGATGGACTCAATGGAATCTATATTGTTAACCATTGTTAAATATGGACACATATGGATAAATATGGACTGATCTCTACACAATCTGTAGATGGCTGTCCTACACTGTGATGATGCTTAGCCCCTCAAGGAAGATGAGTCCCCCACTAATCCTTGGTCCTTCCAAGGTTTCTTCCTAAAAAAACAACCTCATAACAGGGATTTTTTGTCTTGCCACTGTCGTGTCGGCTTACTCTTTGGGGGTTAGGCATTAAACTCTGTAAAGCTGCTTTGTGATAACACACTGTAGTAAAAAGTGCTGTATAAACAGCACTTGAACTTGAACTTATTCATTTAGTATTTGAAATTCTTTTTTGGTCTTTCTATAGGTTTCGTAATCTTAGACTGATTGACAAATACAGTTTACAGTCCTGTGATTTAGAAACAGAATTAAATGAGCTGTTTTGATCTTATATATCTTCTATACCTATAAACGCCAAAGCCATCACTGACTGACCGATTCATCACTAATTCTCCCACTTCCCAGGTACCTACAAGGCTGAAATTTGGCATTGTGATTCCCTTTCATGTTGTTTAAAAACTAATTACTTCTTACCTTTTTACGTTTGATGGTTTGTTTGTTATTACCATCAAACCCAAGACCCCACCAGGATCACTTTGGGGTCTTCCTAAGTAGCTACAGATCTGAAACTTGGCCCTGTGATTCCCTACCATGTCCTTGGAAAAACTACTAATAAATTCTCGCTTTTTTATGTTTAATTGTTTGTTCGCTAGCCTTTGAACATAACACCTCAGATGGATTGGAGTCTTTGAGAGTATCTACAAGTCTGAAACTCGGCTTCGTCATTCCTTATCGTGTCGTTGGCAAACCTACTGATAAATTTACGTGAGAAAGCTACTGTGTTGCCACCATAGTCACAACTCACACTATATTCATTCCACATATTCATTTCAGATGTTCAATTGCCCCAAACCTCATTCTATAATATTACGTTTGTTTGAAATATATAAACTCCAAGCCATCACTCATTCTAAAAACAACGGCCTTTCAACTTTGACACTGTTATCAACTTCCACCGCACGGCTATTCCACTAATATACAACATATACAGACACTTTCCAAAGCATCCCACGAAAACAGGAATAAAAACATGAAGACTACAAAGAAATAAGCCCAAATTTTACGGAGCAAGAATGTTTTAAACTGAGTGTGCCACACTAATCATCTAATAAACAGTAGAGGTGAGGAACATAATCCATACTGCTTGAGGTCCTGTGTGGAATCTCCACAGTCTGTCATGATTTGGGGTGCAATGTCCGGTGCAGGTGTTGCTAAACCCTGCTTTCTTAAATGCAAGGTCACTGCAACAGTCAAGCAGAATGTATTAGAGGACGTCAAGATTCCTTCTGCTGTGGATCTGTATGGAGATGCAGATTTCCAGCAGGACCTGGCCCCTGCCCATGCCGCCAAAAGCACCAAAAACTGGTTTCAAATTAATTGTATGAATGTTTTTATGATCAGGATTCTGCTGAGAGGCAGACATGCTAACGACTACACACTATACCGTCCTTCTACTTAAATCATAGATCTAGTCCACATTCACACATTCCAACTTAGTTTTTGTAACTAGAATTCCGAAGAAAGGAAACACAAGGCATTAAGAGAACATGTGAGAACATGTGGCCAAGTATTCAGAGGGATTTTTTTCTTATTAAAGTCTGATGCATAGTGCAGAGCTCCTGAATGGCATCGAGCCCTTTATTTCAAATTTAATATGAGTTTGGGGACAAAAGTTGCTTGCCAGTGCTGAGTCGATAAAATGTGAGAACATGAAACCTTTAAACCTATAATCCTAATTCCAGTGTTTTCAAGATCACTATCAGGACTTTATTAATTTAAAGATTTTCTAACCTGACCTTTCTGTTGGTAAAAGTAATAAGTTACAGATTGCACTCGTCCTGTAAAATACGTAATAGTCCCGTATTTGGCAAATAATTGTTACGCCCCGTATTGAATAATATGGGAGACGTGATTTGTTCCATATTTACAATAAACACGTCCGCCATACACATCAACAATAAATCAACAATAAATGTAACAATAATGATAATAAGCACTCGCTGAGTCCCATACTTGCTTCCACTTTTCCACAGGTGTAACACCGATTTCTGTGACCATCGTATTCTGTGACTTTAGAGGGCGCTGACAATTTACAGGCACATTATATTAGAGTCACTCACCAATTTGCTTATTTGGCAAGATAACTTTTCTCAATTTCGTCTTCATTTAAGTTTTCAGGAAGCAAAGTCATGCAAGTTGTAGCATGCTATACAGCATTAGCTTCATGTTAGCTGCGCCGCATCATCCCCTCCACTTTCCCAGTGCATCAATTGCTACACACGCAAGTGCCTCACGTCATCCCCTCCACTCTACCTGTGCGTTAATCGCTATATGCCAAGCGTCTCGCGTCTTCCCCTCCACTCTACTAGTGCGTCCATTGCTATACGCCAAGTACCTCATGTCATTTCCTCCACTCTACCTGTGCGCTTATTATTTATTATACCTCAAATGCCTTACGTCTTCCCCTCTACTGTACCCCTCCACTTTATTTAAGGTAATAAATTGACATAATAATTGTCACCAACCGTTAATAATGAGAGAAGGCATTCAGTAGCGGCACACTCATGAAGTTAGTAAGAACAAAAGGCCAGATAAAAATGCCCAGCAGTTTTGCGTCCATTGTATATACCACAAACTTTGAAAAAATCCATCATTATGAGTCAGTAACTGATTAGACAGTAACCAGAAAAGCCAACTAAGAGAACGCAATTCAGTCTGAATGAACTGTGGACATCTAATCGCTCAGGACCAATAATATCTGAGAGCTGAGCTGCAGTTTCACACGCCCAGCAGTTTCATGCCAGCTGAATTCAGTGCATGCGCTGACACTTGTTTTGTTTTTCTTAGCACATGTTAGGCTCAGCGTTAATGTAAGGCTTCTCATCATTTTGGTCATTTTAGATAGATTAGGGTTAGAATTATTACTAAAACGTAATTGTTGTCTGAATTCTAATATGCATAAATATTGGAGTGAAGCAGCTTTAATAAAACTAACAGCTCTGAGGAAAAATTGGCAAAAAAAAACTGATGCAAACAATACACTACTCATTAGTGACGGCCATGCAATTCACACCTGGGCCTTGAGTAACAAGTCACTGCATAGCAGATGGAGAAGTCATTGTGACGGTAGACAGACCTGCAGAAATGTGAGCAACAGGCAAATCATCGGCCAAAATGTATGTTTAAAATTATGTGAATTAAAAATTAGGTGCATATAAAGCCTTTAGGGCGACATGGTGGCTTAGTGGTTAGCATGTTCGACCCTCAGTTTGAACATTCCCAGTTCAATCTAAATCTGAAGGGAATCCTATTTGATACATGAGTTTTTCAGACCTCTTTATAATTGGTGTGATCACTTTTCTGCTGGTAAACCTGATGTATAGCATCAGATACATGTCTTCTAACCCTGTAAGTGGTTTTGTTTTTGCAGCACACCATCCACACAATCTTTGCTCCAACACACACATTATTTCAAGTTCTTTGCATTTATTTAAGATGAAGCATATTAAGGTAAGCTTAATATTACCTGAATAAAAATTTTAAGGAAACTCAATGTATAGCATAAAAAAATGTATGCTTATGTTAATTTTAAAAAATGTATCAAATATGATACAAAACAAATCTCTATTTTTTTTTTCTACCGTTAGTGACTGTTGTGACAGATGTAATGCCACCCCATGCAATTTGCTACACATTGTGTAAATATTGGACTGATTATTTCAAATTATGTCAAAGATTTTGGGTGTCAAAGTTAACATCAATCCCTTAATTGCGATATTTGATTGTTCTACTGACATGCCCCCATCCACTGCTGTTCAATCTTTCATTCTTGCCTTTACATCTCTATTAGCGAGACGTCATATTTTGTAATTGTGGAAGTCTTCAAAGCCATCCTTGATCACTTCATGGCTTCGGGATGTTTTACTTTCTTATATTGGAAAAGATAAAGTCATTAAAGGTGATACGTCTGCTTTCTTTGAGAAATGGAATTCCTCTCTTCCATATTTTAATGCACTTCACGTTATGCTGGCAGATTGACCCCTCCCCGACCCAAAATGTATTTATTTTTCTCTTTATTTCTTTCTTATTCTTTTTCTTTTTTCTTTCAGTTTTGTTCTTGTGTTGTTTTGAAGTTGTGATATAATTTTTTGTATATAGTGATGTATGTAATGTAAAAACTAAGGTTATGAGTGAATTGATTTATACTGTTATCGTACTAGATAGTTTCCTCAAATAATTATATATTAAAAAAAAAAAGCAATTGCCTTATATCAAATGAACCATCAAACGTCGAAAAGTGACACGTACTTAGTTTTTCCAAGGACATAGGGAATCACGATGCCAAAATAGGTACTCGGGATGTGGGAGAATTAATGATGAGTCAGTCAGTCAGTAAGGGCTTTGGCATTTCTATGTATGGATTAATTACACATATGATGAACAAAGTCACGTACGAATGGCTTTAAAAGTGAACTAAGGATTTGAAAGTGGAGCTGCATCCTCACCAACCAACCGATGCACATGCTGGGACTGAAATTGTGCATGAGAGCTAAAATGAGTCATTCCTCGTTCATGGCTTCATCTCCTTCAGCTGGACACGAGGATCAGATCTTATTGCACAACTTCCTAGTGGCATATCTGAACCAGAACACATGCTACCAAGCCCTGGCAGGATATTTTAAGCCAGACCTTTTTGAAGAGATGAAAGTAAATCCAGTGCTATGTTCATTAGCAATGCCTGCCACGCCCAAACCTCTCCAGTTACTCACTGTCCTTAAAATATGATTGATCATTAAGGTTTCCTTACACTTTTCAGTTTCTTACTAAGCATTGGTTCAAATGGTCATCAGTCCAGTGATTTCCCTCCTTTTTGCATTTAAAAATGGCATGGTCATGTTGTTACTATGGTAATTTCTTCCAGTTTTTTTCAATTGGCAAGACACATTTCCTGACACCATGCAGCCGTTTATCCAAACTGTAAACATCAAATTCACTCACTAAATTCACAAAACCTCCTTGCAAAACCACTTTTTTGATCAAAACAGTTCAAAAGTGCTCAAAACTTGTTGAAATTTGTTGTCAAATCAGGCCTCAAGTCAATTAAAATGACAAACACCACTAAACAGTCATTACACACAACACAGAAACAATGAAAACACAATGATTAGATCATGAAGCTGTAGAAATTATCTCCTAAATAAGTAGGTAGTGTTTCAGTGAAAAAATAAAAGTTTTCTACATCAAGAAACACACTACAACAGCAGGAGTACATACAGCATCATGTGATGTGAATAAAGTAGTTATCTATTTTCCTGTCTGAATGTTCAGACGATGGTGGACAGAGTGATTCTACACAGATTGGGCCGAACTCAAATTTCCGCTTTCTTAAGCGTCAAACCTTAGACAGGAACATGGCCTTCTTGTACTGCCTTGTATTGGTTTCTGCACATCATTTGTCAAGTGTCATCAGTTTTCAGTGGCTGAGTTTAGGTTGTGACTGCAGTGCATCACACTGCTGGATGTGTTTTAGAGGGTTTAAATATGTTTGCAAGTTGTGTCTTCATGGGTGAAATGTGCTTATGGTTCTGCCTAATAGGGGGAAATTGTAATAAATTGGTTTAGGACACTAAGAATTTGGTTCAGAGAACAGAGATTTGTGTTTAAGCAACTGGAAAAATTGTAAACACAACCATTAAAAATTGAAAATTGATCACACATGTTACAAATGATATAAAGAAACTAATATAAGGCAGTTTAAGAAAACGTGGAGGTTGACATTTCGCACATTTCGCAGTAAATAGAAACAGAGAGGCAGAGTAAAGTTGAGTGGAGAAAGAGGAGGAAAGAGACAAAGAATGATTATACACGATGAAATACGGAGCAATCATCATTGACCGTTCTGTCCATGGTTTGACTTTGAGTTTAGCCAAATCTGAGTAGATTCACTGTGTTCACCATCGTTCAAACATTCAGAGATGAGAACACTGCAATAGTTAAAATGTGCTTATGGTTCTCCCAAACGAGTAACAATTTCAATAAATGGATTTAGAACTGAGATTTGTGCCTTTCTGACTGTTTTTATCTGCCTTATTTTGGTTCCTTTACATCATTTGTCCCATGTGTGATCCATTTTAATTGACTGAGTTTAAGTTGTGACTACAGTGCTATAATTGAGTTTCACTTTTGCTACATGTGCTAACCATTATGCAACCTGATTGCATCACATTGCAAAATATGATTTAGTGTAAAAATATGTTTGGCATTGTGTCTTAATAGGTGCAATGTGCCAGAAGGGTGAACCTGTTGTGACTAACCAGACAAAATGTCCTTATGGTTCTACTTCCACTTAATCTTCTATTGGGGTCGCAAAGGGTTTCCCCAAGCCCATCCAGGAGAGAACGTCTCGGGCAGATGGGCAGATACACACAGGACTGGGCGCCAATCTATCGCTGAGCACACACTCACACACACTCACTCTTTTTTTTATAGCAAGTGTCTGTGAAAATGGTGTGTTTTGAGAAGATTCTTGAAGATGCTTAGTGACTCATCCTTATGGATAGTGTTGGAAGATCATTCCACCATTAAGCAAACTCATATCACTCCATTCCTCCTCTCTCTCTATTGGCTCCCTGTAGCCGCTGCATTCAGTACAATGCACTGACTCTGACCTACAGGACAGTCTCTGGATCTGCCCCTTTAATCCATCTTTCGTAAATACACTCCAACTCCTTTACTGCACTCTATTGATGAATGTCAGCTGGTGATTTCAACTCACCGTGGCGCTAATTCTCACTCCATATGGTTCACCACTTCTAAATGGTCGCACCGACACTATCCAAACGGTGTTTTTAAGAATCTGAAAACACAACACTTCCACAGGCTATAAAAAAATAATAATAAAAAATGGCAGCCAGATGGGTCATGCTCAGGTCTGATGATAATGCAGTGTAGCTGGTTTCTCCTTAACTACTAACCGACTTGTGTTGTTCTCTCATTTGTGAGTGGCTTTGGATTAAAACATCTGCTTAGATCACTAAATGTAAATGTAATGTAAATAAAAATTAAATTAACGTACAAATTTTTTTTTATGATTCATATTTCCTACATCCCTCCATTATCTTCTGCTTATTCCTCTACTAGGGTTCTCCATGTCCTCAAGGGGAGAACATCTCGGGCACTGGGCAGATACACCCAGGACAGGGCGCCAATGCATTGCTATGCATTCAGTTTACTTGGAATCCATGTTTTTGGACTTTGGGAGGAAACCGGAGAACCCGAAGAAAACCCATGCGGACACAGGGAGAACATGGAAACTCCACATTGATCGTGATTCAAACGGAAAATCTCCATATCCTTATATATATTAATATAGAAGTCTAATTTAAATAAACATTTAACAGAACGACATTCACATTTCTTAAATCTAGTGCCTTTCTCAACATTAACCTTCTTTATTGCATCCCTTTCGTCCACAGTGGAATTGATCATGGACAGCGACTGATTTCAGCGGTCTTAATGCCGCTCTAGCATCTTTTAATGATTTCCTTCTTCAACTCGATAGTGTTTCTGATTTTTTATTTGATGGGCTGCGGGGTCTGGAAACTTTTTTTTGGTCCCATAATGGCACTAAAGGTAAAGCGTTAACCTCACTTACACTTTGCAAGAGAAACTTAAAGGGGGCAATAAAACATGTCCACATCATGTGATCCAAGGCAATTAAATTCAAAGCAACCAGCAAAAACAGAGACATAATTTTCGCGGAGAAAATAGACAAACAGCTAATCCAATGAAATCCAAAGTCAACCAAAACATAGGTTCCACTGTATTTTTTAATATTTACTTTCTACAAGTTGACCGCAACCTACCCAAAACGTGTGCTACAACGACCCACCATTTGAAAACTGGTGGTTTAGACCCACATTATTTATTTTTACATAAATTACATTAATCAAATTTTAGTCATTTAGCTAAATGTTGTGTTTTTTATTTATAGAGACACACACCATGGACGAGGTGAGTGACTGACACTATGTGATATAAATGCATTTATATTTACATCCCACACCATTATTAGGTAGAGGTCAGTGGCAGATTTGGGCATGTGCAGTTCAATTGCAGTGTGGATGTGGAGCGTTGCGGGTCTCTGAACGCTGAGTGTGTTGTGGAACAGGGCTCATGGACTGAAACTAAAGAACATTGGCTCTCCAAAAGTCTCCAGAGACACCAGAAACAGCTGCTAGATTTGTCACAAGACGTTTTTAGAATAAGTCGCTAAAGAATCTGGAAAGCGGCTAAGTTGGCAACAATGGCTGCAATAAAAATAACTGCAATGCTTATGTAACTAAATATACTATATACTGCAAACTACAGCAATTTTATACTAAATTCAGATTTTCTTCTGGATAAAGTAAAAAACGTTAGGCCTGTTCTATTTTCATACTGTCGTCCTGCATAAAATAATATACAGTTTAATTACAGCAGGAACACTATATAATACCAGAACCATGCTGCCATGTACTGTATAATTACCATAAAACTGTCATGTACTGTAATTTTATATAAAGCCTATATACGATCCCATTGGGGTCAATCATCACAAACATGGAATCAGTTTCCACTCTTATGAGATGACAGTTATATATTTCGGCTAAATATAATGATGTTTATTTAATCGGAAAGCTCAAGGGCTGTGTTAAAGAAATCAAAGAGTGGGCGTCAAATCACATCCCGCTGCCAAATTCTGATCAAACTGAGGTATTTATAGTTTATTTTTATTATTTTCTTAATAAAGGCATATCTTATCTTATGTTACTTTTATATGTAGAACAAAATATGGTAAAACTTTACCTAAATCCAATATTAATTATGTTTTTTAATACATGTCATAAACCTTTGTTAAGGTCCATAGATGTACATAACCACACTTATGTTATAAGAACATGCCATAAGGCTTCATAACACAGTGATATATTGCATTATAAATGAATGACAAGTGACATAAAGCCTTATAACATTCATGTATAATGAGTGCTTTTCCAGAAAATGACTTTATAAGTGCTCATAACTGTTTATAAAAGCATATAAGCTCTCTTTACAGACCTAAAGTTACATGTTGTCATTACTTAGTTAGCATTTTGAAAGAAACTGCATACACAGTAGTGCATAATGCCTTATAAAAGCTTTTAAATGTTCTTACAGGATTTAAGTAAAGTGGAATCATCTTGTTTTAAGTAAGAATGTCTAAACAACCAAAGAATCAAAAGTTTAAATAAGTTCATACAATGCATTATGTCACTTTGGGTTATAAAAATCTGAACTAAATCATTTTTTTTTTCTTTGCAAAAAATAGCCTGCTGATAATTACGTCAACTGTACATTGATGTTCCACACTGCTAATGCTGCCTGGCTGCTCAACGATTATGAATCCCCCACTGAGCATTGGTCCTCACAATGTTTCATTCCTAAAAACCAACAACGCCAGCAAGTTTTTTTGACACTGAGACAATGTACTGTTGAAAAAGGTTATATATATAAGTATTCCAAAGCTCAGAACACAGGGTTGATACAGCATCCCTGGAGCAATGAGGGTTAAGGGTCTTGCTCAAGAACCCACACTGGTAACTTCAGTCAACCTGGGAATTAAACTCACAACCTTCTGATTTATAGCCAAACACCCTAACCACTGAGCTACCAACCACAAGCGATTCACAGTCATGTCATCCGCACTTTAAATGTGAATGTGCATAGTTCGCGCACAGTAAAAGAAGCACTGATGATTATTTGGAGGCCTGCTTGAGAATTAGCATCAGCAGTTACTGTTCAGACTCCTCCCACCTGGCTGAAACCAGTCATTACAAAAAATCGGAATAATAGTGATTGCCTTGTATTGTTAATAATATCAACATAAATAAGGCAAAAAAGACAAACTCTGGTCGATCATAATAATCTGTCCACTTGAAATAGTCGATTTTATGCCAGAAAAGTGTGGACACCCCTGCATTACAGTGTACCGGAATCTACTCATGTTACTTCATGGAATGCATTTGAAACAGTTTTGTCATTTTTACAGGAATATACTACTGTATGTCACAGTACACTTATCATAAACCTTTTAAATAATGCATGTGGAAATTGTATGTGTTTAAATATTAAATAATGTATAATGTATTCTCTGGTAACCACGAATGTGTTCAAATCTTAATCAGCAGAGGAAAAACGCAGTTTCCTTACAACATTCCCAACAGATCAGATCCTCCACTCAGGTAAATACTCTCCTTCTGTAGGATTACTGTCAGCTGTAACTCTTATGATAGCGTGTGCCATGTTGAATGTCTCAAGCTGATTCTAAAAAGACATGAAAGTACCTGGAGGACAGACGCACTCATGACTGACGTCTCTCGATGTGCGTAGTTTTGGCATCAGTTCACTCAGCATCTGAGAAAAAAATCAAATGCACAACCATTATGTAGATAAAATATCAAACACCCCTAAATAATCATCCATGCATTACAGTTTTATTATGAAGTTGGCTTGGAAGAGCCAACTTGTTGTTTTTCATATTTTAATTCTCACGCAAAATTTCTAATCTTTTTTTTTCCACAGCTTTTAACTTACAAAATTAAAATTTGGCAGTATCGTAGTACCTATAGCCACTTAGATTGCTTGGGCTTTTTGGAGCAATATGGCACACGGTTTTTGTGCCACGCCCCTTTCATATAGTTGCAAATTGTGTATATATACTGTATATATATATACAGTATATATATATATATATATATATATATGGGTTCTCCGGTTTCCTCTCATAGTCCAAAAACATGAATACAAGGTAAATTTAATGCTTTAAATTGCCCCTGTAAAGTGTGTTTATGTAAGTGTGACCAGCGATGGATTAGTGCCCTGTCCTGGGTGTATCTGCACAGCGCTTGAAACGTTCTCTCCTGTCTGGGCATGGGAAACCCCACCCAATATAGAGGATTAAGTGTAAGATACTGAATAAATGCAATCTATTTTATGTCTTGTACTTATACAGAGGAGTGTGTCCTCCACATTAAACCCATCCGTGCAGTGACACACACTGAGAGACACACAATCAGTAACGTGAGCACACATGCCCGGAGCAATTGGGGTTCAGTGCCTTGCTCAAGGGCACTTCAGCCAGAGTGTTGGTGGGACCGGAATTTGAATGGGAGACTTTCAGGTCGCAAGGCTGGCGCCTTAACCACAAGCCTACAACTGCCCCTGTATATGGATAGCGGGGACATAAAGTATTTAATCAGCCACTGAGCTAAGTTAAACTTTTGTTGTTGTCTAAATACTTATTTTTCACCATGATTTACAAATAAATAATTCTAAAATCTTACAAGTTGAAGTGTACCTATGATGAAAGACAAACCTCCCTCATCTTTCTATGTAGGAGACCATGCACAATCAGTGGCTGATTAAATACTTTTGGCCCCACTCTATCTCTCTTAAAACAAAGGAATAACGGCGGTTATGATTTGATAAGCTGTGAACTGATGTTCTTAAACTGTCTGATCAGGTCACTAAAACCGTCCATTCCTGCAGATTCACTCTGTACAACCTCAGCAGGATCAGATCTTTCTCAACAGAACAGGCTACTCAGCTGCTGTTCCGAGCCCTGGTCCTATCCCAGCTCGACTAAATCGTGTGTTAAATGATATAAATGTAAATATCAGTGTGAGCCAGTAATCTTGCTGTTTTTTTTTTTTGGTGACCAAATACTTCTTTCGCACCATCATTTACAAATCAATTCTTTAAAAATAATAAAAAAAGTGATTTCCATTTTGTCTCTTACAGTTGAAGTGAACCAATGATGAAAAAGACAGACCCCTCTCATCTTTCTAAGTAGGAGAACATGCACAATCAGTGGCTGATTGAATACTTTGGGTCCCACTGTATCCCCCCTAAAACAAAGGAATAATGGTGTGTATGATTTGATGAGCTGTGAACAAATAACAGAGCACTGAGCTGTAAACATGTGTCAGGATCAGGACAGCTGCTTTCAATCAGGTACTTTAAAGTGAAGTCTCTGCAGAACTTTAAACTGAGGCTCCAGACTGAACTCACGTGTTGGCTGTGCAGTGCAGAAGACTCCTCTGGTCCCGGTTCTGATTCCGGTTCTGATCCGCTGATCCGCTCCAGCGCGAGCACCCGGCTCTCCATCTCGCGCGCTCGGACACTCAGCAGTGCGCACGCGGCCAGCGCGCCGGCGGAGAGCGCGAGACATAGAGCTGCGGCGAGGGGCGGCCAGCGGCGCGCGCACCCACACCCAACGTCCCGGGATGCTTCACGGGCCTCGGTTTGCGCGTGCATCCCTTCTGTGTGCCGACAGTGCCGATAATAACCACGATCCGCTCTCTGCACCCCGAGCTACCCCTGCTCCTCCCAAACACCCACTGCAGCGCCCGCCCGCGTGTGTGTGTGTGTGTGTGTGTGTGTGTGTGTGAGAGAGAGAGAGAGAGTAACTTGTGTGTACATGTGTGAGTGAGTGTGTGTGTCTGTGTGCGTGAGTGAACGTGCATTTGTGTACATGCGTGTGCGTGAGTAAGTGTGTGTGCATGTGAGTGAGTGTGTGTGCGCAGGTGTGGGTGTGTGTGCGTTGCTTTGTGAGTGTGTGTACCTGCATGTGTGTATGTGTATGCATGTGAGTGAGTGTGTATGTGTGAGTGTGTGTGCATGTGAGTGAGCGTGTGCGTTGCCTCGTGTGTGTGTGCGTGGGCAAGTCTGTGCGTTGCTTACTTTGTGTGCATGTGAGTGTGTGTGCGTTGCTTTGTGTGTGCATGTGAGTGAGTGTGTGTGTGTGTGTGTATGTGCATGTTTGTGCACGCGTGAGTGTGCGCATGTGTGGGTGTGTGTGTACGCGTGCGTGTGTATATGTGTTTGTGAAAGTGTGTGAAAATTATTTTTTAAAGAAGACAGCAACACATGCACACTCAGATGAACCAATGCACACTTTAAAATTCGAATTAATTTTTAATTTATTAAAAACTAAAACTTGACATCTTACTTCATACTGTCATGTTATCAAGACTGTCTGCAGGCCGCTTGAACCCCGGGATCAAGGCTGTATTTAAGTAAATATTTTTCAGATTATTTTTTTATTACGTCCGGAATCCAGGGCCAATAAATAAACACAAAGGCTCCGTCTTTTTGACGGCTAATTTTGTGTTCTTTGAAAACCTGATAGGCAGCACAGTAGCTTAGTGGTTAGAACGTTCACCTCCCAGCGCTGGGATCCAGGTTTGAATCCCGATCTGGGTGGAGTCCCCATGTGGGTTTTCATCCGGGTGCCTTGCGATAGATTGGTGCCCTGTCCTGGGTGTATCTACACAGCGCCTGAACCTTTGAACCTCCAGGAGTAACTAAATATAAACCAGAATGAGAAGCTGTCAAATGGGCGTGTTAAATAAAGCCCCATATTCGAGACTTGTATTGTGACGTAAAAACAACAAGTTTGGATTCAGTGGGACACGTCATAGTTTCATTTTCGTCGCGCAGCCATAGTGTGTTTGAACCTCAAGGCATTTTGTGGGGTTTGAGTTAGCATTGTTTGGATTTGGATGTGCATTACAATAAGTCCGTAAAGTTTAGTTATATCAGTTCTAATATAGTAACAATTTATTAGTATTAGTTACTAATATATTTATAGATTTCTATTATTTAGGGTTTAGTAGACCAGTTATATAGTGTATATAAATATATACACACAAATTGTATTTAAGTGCTCAATTAATAATTATTTCCTAGCAAACAATATTTTAATGACATTCGAAGATACTCTGGCTCAGAATACTATTGTCGTATTTCTCTTTTAACAGCAGGTGTCACTAGTGAGAACAGTTCATGAGTAATGCTTCGAGTAATGAACCTTTGGCAGTATCTATGAGCTGGAAAGCACCCTTGGTTCATGAGGCTTCATCTCGCCATCACTATCGCAAGGCGTTTAGTGTGTATAGAGATTGGCACGCGGGTAGAAAGGATGAGATTACGCTTGGCAGCTGAATTGCAGGTAAAGAAGCCAAATTGCACGTCAACATCATGGAGCACCGCTTTGCCTTCCGAAAATATTAAATGAAGACGGAGTTGAACATAAGCCAAATCAGTGACTTGTGAAACGTCCCGTAAAAATGCTCGCCAGTCAGTAGTTAAAATAACTGCTAATTTCGTTATATTTCGCAGTATTCTATGGAAGCAACCTGTTCGAAGTGTTCATGACCAGTGTCCAGGTTTTTCTAAGAAATTCTGACTCTGCTGCCATCAAGTGTCCACTTAATGTAAACACAGCGCCACATTAACCCGCAGAGGAACGTGTCCTCCACATGTAGAACATACATTCCCAGCGTGGTGAGCAAATCAAAAATATGGCACCAAGGGCACTACATAGGTTAGGTGCCTTCTGCCATGCAGGACTGAGTATCAGACCAAGGCAGGTTCATTAACCACAAACCTATGACTTGCCCCTAAAGCAAAATTTTCCCCACATGGTTTCAAACAATAAGGGACATGCAAGTAGTCCAGATATTTTATTGTAAAGAAGAAATCAGGTTTACAAATCATGGCACAAGAGATTACATTATATAATATGGAACAAAGATTAAACTGGCATATGAGCATTTCACTTCGATCTAAATTGAGATACACGAAGCACACCACCATTTACAAGTCACAAATATTACAAAACCCATACAGGACCAGAACTGGACTGATGCAGTCCACAGCATGAGGGAGACCTCTCTCAGAGAGCAGAGAAGCAAGTGAATGCTTTAAAAATCACTTTTCACTCCGCCTGATCGGATCAAAGAAAGGATGTTTGATGGCTTCATCCACAGTGATTCGCTTGCTTGCGTCATAGTCCAACAACTTCTCGATGAGATCAAACAGGTCCCTGTGTTCCGCACTACTGGAGATCATGTAGTTCTGTACAGGAAACAGTCATAATACTTCATCAATCCCCAAAGCAGGAGCACAATGGTGTTAATATTTACACTTTCAAAATGCATAACAAAAGATTTTTCTGTAATCATTTATTTCGATGTACTGACTAAACCGGCAATGAGGCAGAATATGTGTAATGATTTAAACAAGTTCATTTGAGATTTTTAATCCGTTGTAAAAACAGTTAACAGATTAAATTTAACTCTCACTGAGCTGAGTAAACAAAGCCAATGAAACGCAGTCATATCTAACCAGAAGGGCAAGTTTGTCTATATGAATAAAAAAAATGTAGCTGTCTGTCAAAAACCTTAAATCTCTCACAGATGGCTTTGAAATATTAACACTGCATTTGAGCACATTTTTATATACTTCATTTTAATTTAGATTACTTATTTCCTGTGTAAATAAAGTGCTTGGTGTGAGTCATCGCCATTGCAACGGCACACGGGTAGAGTAGAGGGGAAGATGCAAGGCATTTAAATGCACAGCAATTGAAAGGGGGCAGACATGAGGCACTGTGTATAGCAATGGCACATGGGCAGAGTGGAGATGAGGACATGAGGCGCTTGGTGCACAGGAAGCTAATGCTGCAAAAGCATGCTACGAGTTGCACATCCAAGAGGACGCGTGAATAAATGTGTCCAATCCCACAGCATCGCTTTGCTTTCCAAAAACTTTAATGAAGACGGATTTAAAAAATTCTCGCCAAATAAGCAAATCAGTCAGTGAAGTTAATGAAATGCACACCGCCCAGTCACATGGTAATTGGTGAATTTAAGTAACTATAATAGCAAAAAAAAAAGTGACCTCACCTTGAGAGGCTTGCAGTGCTTCCGAACATATCTCCCTGATGAGGAATACATATCCCAGTCCAGTTTGTCATGATGTACATATCGTCGTTTCCTGCAGAAACAAAACATAGAATTCATTACCGACACAAAAGCCAATTAAATTGGGATTCTGAACGCTCACACACCACTCACTTTGTATCCTTTAGCATCTGAGTAGGAATAGGGCCCAAGACTCTCTCCATCATAGCTAGATGTTCTCTGCTGTCATGGGTCTAGAACCATCGAATAATACAAAGTTAAATACTGATTTTTGATCAATTTGAAAACAATTGAACGAACAGTTGTGGCTCACCTGAAAAAGTGTTGTTCCAAGGTAGTACTCGATCAGAATGCAACCAACACTCCAGACATCACAAGCATGACCCCAGCCCAACTCTGTAAACAGCCACTTGACCATTAAAACCCTTCATAGGCCACAATGAAGTTTAATTAACCGACATGTTTAGTTGCTTACCGAGAATAACCTCAGGTGCGCGATAATGCCGAGTAGACACTACAGTTGTGTGGTGCTCATGGTCATACGTGGCATTTCCAAAATCCACCACTTTCACATCTGGGTTTTTAATAGTTCTCTCATCACGCCTCTGTACAACAAAACAATGAAAATCAAAATGTGGCGAGACCGTGACGGATTTTTCTTTTTTTACACATCCCTTCATTGTACTCACCATTTTTGAATTATACTCAAGATCATAATCCGAATTAACAAACAGGATGTTTTCTGGTTTCAAATCTGTGTGCGTCAGCTTGTTCTTGTGTAAAACTAGAGAGGAAGAATAACAAAACAGGATCAAACCGTTGTATGAAGTGCATCTGCCATAGATTTTTACACACCCCAGGAATCATACCAAAATTTTCTAAATGAACCGTTGAAATTACTTACATTTGACTGCTTTAAGAACCTGATAAGCCATGTGACGGAGGTGGTTGATGGGAAAAGGCTGGAAGTTGTTTTCTTTGAGAAAGTCAAAAGTGCTCAAGCCAAGCAATTCAAATGCAATACACACATGACCATGATGATCAAACCAATCCAACATGCGCACACAGCAGCTGCAACAAAAGTAAAAAAAAAAAAAAAATCATATTTTTTTCCTACTAAATAAGGGAAATATCTGGAAGCAGCACTTAAGTTTTTAAAAAGGCACCCCCCACTGAAAAACCTCACAGTACAAACTCAGACATCTCTGGAGTTTCATAGCTTCTTTAATTATTGTATTCCACCAGTGACATCAAGCGTTAACTTCCGAAGGAAGCGACCTCATGCTTTTCCATCAGTTAACATGAACTCGGTGATTTTTAAAGAAAACTTTCACGTTTATAATTTAGAAGGTTAAATATCAAATCTTCAGTGTCCACTAGGTGTTTAGCCTTTAACTGCAGTGTCCAATGTTTTCACACAAGCTTCTGCACATTAACATTTTTTTATTCAGAAAGTAAATCGAATAAATGACTAAATGTTTAGTTATACAATAACTGAAATCATTGGTAAAACTCCTGTCTACTGACACGTGCATATTCATCGAAGAAAGAAACACTAGATTTAAAAACTAAGAATTTAAATAACTCCAAAACATAAAAGTGAGAGGTCTTACTATTTTTTGTCACCATCAAGAGATTTCATGTGTTCCAGCACCTCTACTTCTGACATGGCAGCATCTCGATAACGATTAATGTTCTTAATGATCTTCAGTGCAACACGAGCACCTCGACTGCAACAGAGAAGCAGACCACATAAGCAAAATCGTACAAAACTGCCTGAATTGGGGTTAACAGTGACAACTTACTTTTTATGATCAATGCACTCCACTACTTTTCCAAAAGCTCCTTCACCTAGTGTGCACACTATCTCATCTAGGGTGCAAATAAAGATAGTTAGAAACATCAACATCCAGTTTAAGACATCAAAGTCCAGTATAAGAAGACTTGACTGAACCAACTAAGCTTAGCTATACATTTTAAAACGTACATTGTAAATACATTGGCATGAAAAAGCAGGATAATGCTACACTAAGAATAAGTGAATCTAAATATTAAAGTGTTAAATTTAATTCAACCTGCTGGTAAAGTTGAAATAAATTTACCCCCTAAACCACATTATCCTAAACTAATCTTAAATTTACAAAGCAAAAATGCAACAGAAAACATGATACAGAAGGTATACAAAAAAAGTATATATTCTATACATCTCGCCCTGAGTATGTCTCCACTGTGATAGATCAGGTGCCCCTCCTCATCATCCTCAACACTTCTGGATCTTTTCCTGCGATGGCTCCTCTGAAGGTTTTCGGCCCACCATCAGCATCATAAACCCATGAGAATCAGGGGAACCAGAACGCAGCATTCATTCATTCAGCGAGGGAAGTACAGGGGAAGCGATTCGGCCCATTCAGATAGCGCAGCAGCCAGGCCCGGCCACAGGGAGCAGCCAACGCAAATTCAGCCCGTGACAGAAACACGCACAGGGGGCCCACCACATAGTGTGTATTACAGAAGAAAAACAATGGCAACACATTTTCAGACAAGGTACTTTCTCAAAATATTCAAGTAGACATAACAGACACTGAATAATGACCAGACATTTTAGCTTTTACTCCCCTTGATCCCAGCTTCTTAAATTTTCTTCTTAATAAACTTGACAAACACCACTTACCTATGCTCTTTAAATCACCGTAATTAACAATATTTAAAATAAATGTCTACCGCACCTCAAACACAAAAACTTTTATAATTAAACGGGGTGAGTTGGTGTTCATACCGAGTGCGAATGATGGCGGCGTGACCGGCTACGGGTGTGTTTCCTTCCGTGTCGGCTGCTGTGACCGCTGTTATTAGAAGATTTGCTGTAGTGGTGCCAGTCCCGGTCACGATCCTCACGGCGAACATGGCGGGGCTCACGATCCTTAGAGCAACTTTTATCCCTGCATGCTACATCTACACATCTGACCTTCGTGTTCAGCTTTTCATTTAGACTCCGATTTTCGAGGCAATGCCTGGCAAATATTAAAAAAAAAGTAAATAAATTTTACATATTTATACAAAAATTATACAGATCACATAAGATATTAGCATCCATACAACATCAAATGTGAAAGTTCCACTAGGTCATCAGAAACAGCAAGTCTAAAAACATATGCCTCACTAACTTTAGAAACAATGTTCCAAAAGCGTGTTTTACCCTGATTGAATGTGGAATGAATATAATTACACATTATTATAGTGTGAGTTGTGACTACATTGTCCCCAAGGTTGCTTTCTTACGGAAATTTATCTGAAGGTATTCCAATGACATGATAAGGAATGACTAAGTGAAGTTTAAACTTTTTAGGTACTCGCCAAGACCCAAATACATTTGAGGTGTTGCATTTAATGGCGATTGTAGGAAGGAGAGAAGTACTTTTTCCAAGAAGGGAGTCATAATGGAAAATTTTAGCCTTGTAGGCAATTGGGAGATTTAGTGATGAGTGAGTCAGTCAATGAGGGCTTTAATGTTTATAGGTATCTGGAGATAGTTGACACTGGAATCACTCAGCATGCTTTGTATGTGTTTACATCAACTCCCTTCCTCAAGGTGCCATTCTATGAGGATCAATCTAAGAGCAGCAATTTTGCTAAGATGGCCCAAAATTAAGGAAAGATGTAACCTAAAATAAATGTTTGGGTTTTGCTACTTTAAAGTAAAGAACATTAATTGTTGATTGTTATTATAAAGCACTGCAGGAAATACTCATTTGTTATCATAAAATTAAAGTTTTGGTATATAACGGGTCAACAGCAAATTAATGTGTGAAATAGTAAAGAGCAGTGTTACTATTTGAAGTATGATTTACCCCTCTGTGCTTTTCCGGTGGTGATGATGTTTTCGGTACTTGTTTTCCCTTTCACTGCTGTGTGAAGCTTGTCTATGACGCTTTCTATTCCGAGCCTTCTCCTCTCGGCTGTCATTTCTAATGTCGAGAGAGCACCCAGCATCGTCTCTCTGTTTCATCTGGCAACAAAAACATTTATTTTAACAAGGATAAACACACATTCTGTAAACCACCAATCCGAAAGTAATTTTCAGAAGGAAAACATTTTTTCTAGAAGTTGATGATTAGATAAACACCTCCATTGATATTTCAGACCTTTTAGTGACTTATTTCAAAAAGCAAAAAAAACTAGTGACCCTTTGTTGTATTATTGGAGACTTCGCGCACACATGAAAATGCAATGCACATGCTTAAAATTCCAACTGGCAGGTTGTGGCATATTATGCGCCTGAATGAGGAAATGAGTTGCAGGGCCGCCGCCCCATAGAACAGTCACTGGATTAAACATTTAAAACACCACAACAAGTTATGTAATTCAAAATAAATGCCTTGGAAAACTGACAATATGATTTATATCATCAGGGTCTCGACAAAGCACCAAAGTCGTGCATTTATTTTGCGTAAAGGTCTATTTTAAATTAATAACGTCTTATACTTTATTATCCCACAAAGAGAAATCTACATCGTTATGATTAAAAGTTTAAAAGACTATTCAAAACAATTGAATTAAAGTAAGGTTTGCGTTTTGAAATTTACAAACTTCACCATGTAATAAGAATTCATTTTATTTAGAGGCGCCTTTCAGGGCTCTCAAGGACAATATAAAATCAGTTGAACATACAAACAAGCAGTGAATAAACCCAGGAACAAAAAAAGACAACAGTCCAAGAGCTACATTCAGACCTAAACAAAGGAGTTTTAAGATGTGGATTAATATGTGTGTATATATACATACATCAAACGGCATTAATTAGAATTAATTAAAAGATCTTACATAAGCACCTTTTTTTCCTCCAACAACGTTCTTCCCTTCTTGGCTTCGAATGTGCAAATAAACCATTATGCAAACCATGACGTCATTTAGCAGACAGCCAATAGCCACTTGCTTTACTGAGGAGTTAGCAACTATGACGGTATCTGCCCCGTTCCAAATTTGACCGACGCACTTCGCACTTACAAGTCCAAACCGAATCTTTACTCACGTTTTATTTTAATTAAAATATAAATCAAAATAACACTCGACCGCAACGTTTTTAACCCACCTACAGACTTCATAAACGAAAACTCAAAAATCTAAGTTGTCACCCGAGCGCTCAATCAAGCTATCTAATATCTATCGACACATATAACAAAATCTCTCTAAAAAAGTAAACAGCTGTTTGTTACCTTGTTTAAATGTTGGTTGAGTTGTGAATGTAGTATTTTATGTAAGATTTCGCCTGAAAAGACGTCCTCTACAAGAGCGACAGAATCCTGCTGCTGTCCTTAGTGAAGATTCTCTCAAAATGGCTTCCTGACTGCGTGACTGTTCTAGAACCTTCTTTCATCAAAGCGACATTCGTTTTCCCACCCATTTTCCTAAACGGCCCGCCTACAGATGTAATATGATTGGAGAACATCGACACCTTCCGCTCTATGATAGGCTGTCGTTGAAAGACTTTCAGATCAACGGAATATTTAATTGGCTAACGGGTGAAAGTGATTGATTATTAGCCAATCAGCATCAAATGTGGGGTTTCTTTATAAATGGATGGAAGATGAACGACTCACTTCGGCCATTTTGCAAAGTGCTGTTTCGTTTAGGAAAAAAATAATGTTTCTTTATTTGATCTTTTTTTGCCTAGAAATAACTTAGCTCTCGCTGACTTATCACTAATTCTGAAACTTGGCATCATGATTTCCCTATCGTGTAATTGGAAAAACGAAGTAGTTCTTTTGATATCACCATTAAACACAATACTGCTGCCATAAGTATAATGTTAAAACACACGGTGGGCCATACTGCATGCACCCCATAGAGCAATAAGGATAAGGGTCTTGCTCAATAAGACATGTTCATAATCAAATTTTCATAAACATTATAATAAATGTTCATAAACAAATGTTTATGTTCGAATTCCAGTGGACCTGGAATTTAAACAGAACCTTGAGATTAATAGCCCTAACACCTTAACTACTAAGATATCTCGCTCTGTGTGTTCGTGTGTGAGTATGCCCAGTGAAAGATTGGTGCGCTG
Source organism: Xyliphius kryptos (assembly GCA_025769995.1). Taxonomy (NCBI): domain Eukaryota; kingdom Metazoa; phylum Chordata; class Actinopteri; order Siluriformes; family Aspredinidae; genus Xyliphius; species Xyliphius kryptos. Next base: position 29,800 of record JAOUQT010087196.1, read on the forward strand.
TCCTGGGTGTATTTGGGCCCAGTGCCCAAAAACATTCTCCACTGGATGGGCATAGGGACTTTAGTACAGTATCAAGTCAAAGATAATAGATGGAAACTTAATAAAGAGTTTTAATAAAGCATTAAATACACATCAAGCTAAAATGAACCTGGAGTGGAGTTTATTTTGCTTTAAGGCAGGAAAGTAAAACACGTAAAGGAATCTGAAGGGTATGAGAAAGTGTATATGTGATAGGTTTCTGTTTAGTGTCAATAAAACCTGATTTTGTCCACATAATCAACACATACAGGTCTGGGGTGTGATTGAGGAGGTATGGGGTGATATTATATATGCCTGGGGTGAGATCAGACAGGCCCAAAGTAAGATTGAGGAGGTCTAGGGTAAAATTAGGGAGGTCCAAAATAAAAGGTGACATTATGGAGGTCTGGGCAGAGAATGGGCAGTTCTGGGTTGAGATTACACAGGCTCAGGGTGAGATTGGGCAGGTATGGGTTGAGATTGGGCAGTTCTAAAGTGAAATTACACAGGCCCAGAGTGAGACTGGGCAGGTTTGGGGTGAGATTAGGGAGGTCTGGGCTGAGATTACACAGGCCTAGGTTGAAATTGAGAAGATCTGGGTGAGATTACACAGGCCTAGGGTGAGTTTGAGGAGGTCTAGGGTGAGATTGCACTGGTCTAGGGTGAGATGAGGAACGTCCGTGGTGAGATTGAGAAGGTACGGGGTAAAATTGGGGGGGTGTGGGGTGATTTCGATTTTATTAAAATTGTAAATAAAAATAAAAAAAATAAGTGATTAATGCAATTAAATCCTATTACAGATGAGGTCAGTGCAGTAATTCAACAATGAATTATGTGCAAAAATACATTTGAATGTTTTAATATTTAAATCAAAGTTAAAAAATATTATGCCTTGTATAAATCTTTAGTTAAATGTTCAGGAAAAATCGTGCCGTAACGTTTACTTGTTTATAAACATTTTTAATTATTAAAAATATATTATAACAACACTATAAAAAAACACGTACAGAAATGTGAACTCTCAAGAAGAATGTAATACCATAGGTTACGGCTAGGGGGTGCAATAGAACAAAGGAGCAAAAACACACAATGAGAAACTTAAAACATTAAGTATTGCAATATGTGGTGTCAGGTGATTCTTGCAATTTTTTAATCTGCTTAATAAAGAATGATGTGATTAAAACTCGTTCATAAAACATAGGAAAGAAGGTTTACTTGGTTATAAACCTCCAAGCGCAAATTACAGAACCGAACAGAGGGTGGCAGTAAACTTGCCATTGTGGGAGAAATCATAACCAACGAAGAAGAGCGCTCTCAAAGTTTCTGCTTCCGGCTGCGAAGGTCCTTTTCCTGACGCTGGAGCGACTGTGGCGGTGCACTGCTTTCGCTGCTGCAATCCTCCTCCATCCTCTAAGCTGCTCACCCCGCCGCGGCCACAATGACGGAGCAGATGACCGTTAGGGGCACCTTAAAGGGCCACAGTGGATGGGTCACTCAGATCGCCACGACTCCGCAGTTCCCCGACATGATCCTGTCTGCTTCCCGGGGTAAGGATAAGGAGGCCCCGAGTGAGACTGCACAGGCCCGGCGTGAGATTGTCGTGAGTTTACATAGGTCTGAGGTCAGATTAAGGAGTTCTGGGTGAGATTACACGAGCTCGAGTTGAAATTTAGGAGGTCAGGGTGATATTACACGTGTTTGGTTTAAGATCGAGGAGGTTAGGTCACTACATCGCTTCGGGGTGAGATTGAGGAGGTCTGAGGCGAGATGACCCGTACACGTCGTGAGATTGAGGAGGTCTAGGGCGAGATCGTACGTTCTCTGGATGAATTTGAGGAGGTGCAGGTGCGATTACACGTGCCCGGGATTAGATTGAGATGGTGCAGGTAAGATTACACGTACCAGGGGTAAAATTGAGATGGTGCATGTGAGATTACACTACCTAGGGTGAGATTGAGGAGGTCTGCGGTGAGATTCCACGTGCCCGGAGTGAGATTGAGATGGTCCATGTGAGATTACACTACACGGGGTGAGATGGAGGAGGTGTGGGTGAGTTTACATGTACTCAGGTTGAGATTACATGTATTTGGGATGAGATTGAGGAGGTCTGGGTTGAGAT
>JAOUQT010087197.1:0-20023 GCA_025769995.1 Xyliphius kryptos
ACGGATGGGTTAAATGTGGAGGACAAATTCCTCTGTGTGTAAGCACAGTAGGCAAAATGAATCACTTTATAACTTTATCACTATATATATAGGGGCAATTTAGAGCAGCTCATTTACCCTAAATCCAGGTTTTTGGACTGTGGGAGGAAACTGGAGAATCTAGAGAAAACCCACATGATGGACATGAGGAGAACTGATGTGTTTTGGGACATGTGTGCCAAATAAGCGCTTTCATATGAGGGCCACTTTTGGCTTACATGCAGTTTACAGAGCCGAAAATGGACCAGCAGTGTTGTCGTCCAGATGTGACCAACATCTGTATTCTATCTATACTACTATGGATAGGCTTTATGAAATCCTGGTGTATGTTCATCTCTCTGCTTTAACTGTATAGAACTATATAGATATTTTATTTTAATAAAGCAAGACCTCTGCATTCAGCCATGTGATGCTCATAGTGGAAATGTTCCAATTCTGGAGTATTACTCTAAATTCTCACCAAAGACATTGTTATAAAGGTCCCCAACCAGATAAAAATCTCTATAATGTACATTGTTGCATGAAAATGGAAAGAATTTGATGGAACACAACCAAAATAAATCTGAAATTAAGTTATGAAATGCCACAAGTCAAACGACAATACAAAAAGTATTTCAGACAAAGTACTGTTCAAAACATCATTAAGGAGTGGAAATTCAATGGTACAACAGAATGACCAAAAGGATATCGATTTAGGAACCTATCAAAACAGCCAGGGGCAAAGAAAGAGGCAAAGAAGTTCTTTAAACTCAGGTTGTTAAATCTCATGAGCATTCCACAAAGACAAACAAGCCCTCTGTGTCTGAATGGCAAGTTTTAAGACTGCTTCTAAAAATGTCCGTCACATGCTCTGACTCAAGGGAGAGTGGAGATGGAATTTTATTGGAAAATAAAGTTCATTATAACAGGCTGGCCTGTGAAACTTTAGACAGATGTAAAGCAGTTTCTCAGAGTTCTGTTGGTGAATCAATTGCAGTCTATTTCCTTTTCTGAGTATTGTCTCTCTTTAAAGTTTTAAACAGGACACAGCCAGTTAATGCAAACACTTTACCTTACCTGAAGTTCTGGCCCCACCTCTCATACACTGTTTAATCACAGCTTCACGTCACACTTTCGTAATACCGAGGGTTTGTCTGATGTGTGACATTACCCCATCCAGAAAAAGGTGCCTGAACAGTCCAGAATGTCCTCAGGCTCTTCTCACCAGAACCAAACCCCTCCCAATCCACCAGATACTGCAACTTACCTCTGTGCTGACAAGAGTCCAACAAAGCGGTGACCGAGTAAATTTTGGACACATTACCACTGGACGAATCTCTACTGGACTCCCCCCAGTCGGACTCCAGAGGGTTTAAGGAAAAAGTCATGGAATGTGGGTTTTAAATCCAGGATGTGCATGAAGGTGGTTTTGGAGGCTTCGAAAAATGAAAAGGACGACCCGCACTCTAGACTCTGAGCCTACCAGATGGTCATAGCCCCCTCACACACTTTGCTCAACAGGTGGCAGATGACCAGCATCATTGTTTACTCCTCACTGGGGTTCAGGTGGCTGCAGAAATAAAATAGAACACTGCATCAGGAATTAGCGGATTGTATCTGAATTAGACACGGTGTGATCTGCTGCAACGTGATGGCTGGAGATCTGAGCCCAGCAACTCCACGCTTGAACTCAGCTTTACACTCTATCAACCAACGAACATCTTGCGTTGCCTCACTAAGTCTGTTTTGTAATTCAACCAGAACATCTCTTTGCTCATGCAGAGCGCTGTCAGAGAACTTTGCCTTCGAGGGCTCCATACAAACTTTTTTTTTTGGGCAAAGGTTTATGTCACGTGAAAGGAGTGAGTGAGCGAAGAATTATAGTCAATGAATTTTCTTGAATGACTTTCGAGGGAAACTCGGAGGGGAGCACACTGATAAAACAAAACAGCTAATATGTGAATAAGACCACTGAGGAAGCTGACGTAGGTAATCCTTCATTCATGTGTGTGACAGATGGACTTTGGTTAATAAATGCACCTGACATGTCTTCAGCAAATAAAGTGTACTCCCTTTGAAATCAGGAACATTGCATGCCACGGCATGGCTATGAAAGGCTATGTATCTTTCTCCCCACAGCATGCAATGTTACAGCTTGTAAAGGCTGCCAATAGTCATGCGTTGTTGTGTATATTTCCCAGCAATGTTGATTGCCTCAAATGTGGGCAAGGAGCAGTATACACAGGTTCTCTATCACGCTCGCAAAAAGTATGAGTATTTTAAATAGATGCAGCAGAGTGTATTGAAAGAGTGTGTATTGGGTTACTGTGCTCTCTTGCAAGACTCAATCCAAAGGACCAGAAACAAATGGTTTAAGAAGGGAGCTTTGGAAAACAGGATAAACATGATATTGGGTAGGCAATTGTAGGTGGTACGAAACCGGGTTTACCTGGCAAAGGATGGTAAATGGGCCTAGAAATCGGGGAAGCAATTTTCATGACACAGAATGACATTGAAAATCTCGAGAGCTCACCCAAACCCGGTCACCCACAGAATATGCTGAAGCCTTTGCTCCTGTGGCGGTCAGCATAGAGTTTATGGCAAAGCAATAACGACTCAATACATTGGTGAATCAGAACCTGAACGGTTCTGGATTCTACAATATGAATGGAGGTTGGAACCCCAGAACACACTGAAATGGAGTTAAACCCATTGTGGATTGGCACAAAAAGTTTTGGGCAATTTCTTCCCAGGGAAGGAACCGTGCCCGGTCAGTAGCATTGTTAAATGCAAAAATTAGTAGAAACTTCCCAAGCTCCTGGTTGGCTCTCTCACATTGCCCGTTACTCTCCGGGTGATAACCAGATGTCAGACTGACCGTGGTCCCCATTTTTTCAAAAAATGCCTTTCACACAGCAGAAGTAAATTGGGGGCCTTGATCAGAAAGTATGTCCTGCGGAATGCAAAAAACAGAAAATACATGTCTGAAGAGAAGCTCGGCGGTCTGGAGTGCTGAAGGAAGTGCCGCCAACATAAACAAACATAAAATGAACTGCACAAGAGAATCGATCAATGAGGGTAACAACAGTGGTAAACCCCTCCAAACTAGGGAGATCAGAGACAAAATAAATGCCTATGTGAGACAAAAGACGTGAAGGAACAGTTAGAGGCCTTAGTTTTTCTGCTGGCAAGGACTTCGGTGTCTTGCAGGCCGCAAAAATGGAGCAAGAATGGACAAAACGCTGTACGTCTGAATTTAAGGTATCCCACCAGTATTTTCAATGAATCAGATGAATGGTGCGGTCCACTCATTGTCCATCTGAATACGTGAGAGAGCATCAGCAGGAACATTATTCAGGCCTGGTCGAAAAGAGATTGAGAGCTAGACTGGCTGGATTTAAGTCGCTTAGCACCCTTAAGATTTTTAAGGTTTTTATGAATTGAAATCAGGGATTATCAGCCCCCATCAGCCAGTGACGCCACTCCTCAAGTGCGAGCTTTAGTGCCAGTAATCACGGTTCCCAATGCTATAATTCCTATCAGCCGGAGTCAGCTTGCGAGACAAAAATGCCACCAGGTGACTGATGGAATGAAGCCCCTTACTCTGGTAGAGCACCACACCAACACTGGAGGAGGAAGCATCCACAAAGAATCTACAAAGAGTGGTCGATCTGGGTCAGGATGAGCCAACACCGGAGTCGAAATGAAATTAGATTTTAGTTTCCTGAATGCTTGCTCTGCCTCCACACTCCATGCCAGACAGCGGGGTTTTCCCTTAAGCTGATTAGTAAGAGGGACTGCCAAAGCACTGAAAGATTGAATGAATCTTCAGTAAAAGTTGGCAAACCACAAAAATTGCTCCTGATCCTTGATGGTAGTGGGAATTGGCCAATCAAGAATATCACTAACCTTACTAGGGTCCATTTGTAACCCACGAGCCAATATCTAGTAGCCCAGAAAGGATATGCGATCCCGATGGAACACTTTTCCGCATGTAAAAATAAGTGATTCTGTTGAAAACATCGCAGAATGCAAGACACATGATGACGATGCACAGCAAGGTCGGAGGAGAACATGAATATGTCATCATTCCATTCATCTCCTTCTCTAATGCGCACCAGGTTGTAAGTACCGAGCAAGTATAATTTAGTGAAGACCGTAGCTTCCTTAAGTCACTCTAAAGCAGGAGGCACCAATGGTAGGGGGTAAGAAATTGTACGAGTAGCCCAATTAAGAGCCCTGTAATCAATACAAGGTCGTAGTGAGGAATAATTTTTGGAGACAAAGAAAAAACCAGATGCTACTGGGGATTTCGACGGCCTGATTATACCACTAGTTAGTGCCTCGGTAACATATTCCCGCATTGTCCTGCTTTCAGCTACCGAGGATAAAGACTTACCTGAGGCAATTTAACCTCCTCAAAAAGGTTAATGGCACAATCAGCTCTTCGACGAGGTGGTAAGGACACTGTCCCAGAGGGTCCAAATACCTGTGCGACGTCGGCATACTTAGAGGGGACTCCAGTTTCTCCAGTATTTAAGGACATGCCAACAGTTAAAATGAAAAACTATACATGTGTTAGTATCGAGACACTCTAAATGCCGGATAGAGCCTGGATAAAGAGGAGGATTGCGTCAGGTAGGCATCCGGAGTAAACAGTGTGCCCAATTAAATATGTGAATATTTTGTATTGTTTCCCTATAGTAATGATGGTTGAGCGTTATTTTAAACTAGCGGAATACTCATACTTTGCTATGGTGAAGAACTTGATAACAACATGAAAGTTAGAAAAGCAACTGTTTTTAAATAAGTGATGGTTTTGGAATTTATACATTTAAATTGAATGTTTTTTTATAGAGTGAGTCTAGTGGCAGTTAAAATACTCACAAAGACCCCAATTTGTCCTAGTTGTTTCATTCGATTGGGATAACAAACAAAAAAAGGTAAATCTTTAGTACTTCCAAGGACATGATAGGTAATTACAGTGCCAAGTTTCAGCCTTGTAGGTATTCTGGAGGACACCAATGTGACACTTAAGTTAAAAATTCAATGGCGATATCAAACAAACCATCAAATTTAGGAAAGTGAGAAGCAATACATTTTTTACGGACATTAGGAGGATTAGGATAAGAAAATGTGCATCTTAGTGGTTAGCATGTTAGCCTCTCAGTGCTGGGAATATAAAAATTGAATTAAACATGGATTTAGGGTAAATTAAATGCTCTTAATTACCCCATATATGTAGTGTGTGCTTGTGTGTGTTTCTGTATGAGTGAGCGTGCCCAGCAATAGATTGGTGCCCTGTCCTGGATGTATCTGCCCAGCGCCCAAAATGTTCTCACCTAGATAGATATGAGGAACTCCACCGCAATTTTAGTAGAGGATTACATGCACGATATTGAATTAATGAATTATAAGGAAAGAAGCAGCTAAGTTTCATATCTGTAGATATTCGGGAAGACCCTGAATTGACCCTGGCAGGGTCTTGCATTAGATGACAATATCGGACAAACAATCGAACGCGGAAAGGTAAAAAGTACTTCATTTTTCTAAGGACATGATAGGGATTCACGGTGCCAAATATCAGCCTTGTAGGAACTTGGGAACCCTGAACACGCTGTCATAAAACAACCTTGTGTTTTACAGATAGGAAGATGAGTGTCATTGCATGGCAGTTCACTGATCTAAATCCAATCGAAATTCTACAAATGGACATACAGAGCACTAAACTACCTCTTACTAAGAAAGCATACCCCTCAAATGACACGGCAACATGACTCACCGCTGGCTCTTTAAAGTTGGAATGTTCTAGAATTAATTTAATGTTCATGTCTAATATCTTGATGTAAGATTTCTGCCTTTTAGCATTGGAAATAAAGCTAAGGCACTCATAAAAATCCTACTACATCTATTAAAGTTCATTTTCTCCCTATTCTTTTTTCACTGCATCATTTTCCAAGAGGTTTTAAAGCGGCCTGTCTACTTTAATATTTATCTTTTGATCTTCAGGCTGTTTGTCCACCACACTCATTTATATGATCTTTATTTTTCAATGTATTAACTTGCGCTTAATCTAAAGTCATGGTGGGGTTCCCCATGCCCATCCAGAGGAGAATGATACGGGCATTGGGCAGATAGACTTATGACAGGGCGCCAATCCATTGCTGGGCACACTCACTCACACAGCCACACATAAAAACACACTATACGGGGCAATTTAGAGCATTCAATTGATCTTGAATCCATGTTTTTGGACTAAGGAGGTTTTTTATATAATATGCCAGATTTAGGGGTTTATATTATCTTCCTGTGGCTGTCCAAGGAAATGCAAATGAGCTGAAATGAAAGTACCAAAGCCTCACTTGTAACAATATCTGTAGCTAGAGGGTTCATTGTCGCCCTGCTGATGTTATCTTTATTGTCTATGACTAAAAATGTATGTCAGTGATATATCTTTCCAATACAATTGGAATTCCATTGGATGGCAACATAAAGCGGAAAACCTACTTAATCAACATGTGATATTGTTGTAAAATAAATAAATAAAAAACGAATTTGCCAAAACCTCTGATCATTGCAGCTGGCAGTTCATTGCAGACTATGGTGAATCAGGGCACAGCCCTATTGAGTTCCCCGATTCGGAGGGTGAATTGATTTACGAGTCGGTTGACTCCCCTGATTCCAGCGCCGCCGCGCGCGCTCTAAATTCCAGTGCCGCTAGCGCTCTAAAATCCAGCGCCGCCGCGCGCACTCTAAATGCCTTGTTTGGTATTCAGTGCTGCACATTTATGATTCTATTTCTATATTTAATTTTTTTAAAAATAAACATGCAGTAAGGAAAAAACTGTGGAATCAAGGGGAAGTAACACTCATATAAACTCATGATGTTGGTGCTCTGTAGTAAAGGACCATCAACTCCACCCAGTTTTATAATCACACAGAGACGTGTGTCACGTTAGAGTGCCGGTTGCCGAAATAGGTAGCTCGCACGGAGGGGAGCTACCATTAGCTCGCACGGAGGGGAGCTAGAAGGAGCAGGGTCCAGGTGAGGGTGAAAAATGGCGTTTATTTACAAACGAGTAAACGCGGGGAACACGAACACAAACCACACACACTACACGGAACATAATAAATGAGACACGACGAGGACATACCGGAACTAAAGGGAATATAAAAGAAAAGTTCTTGTCACGTGACATCTAAGGAACCAATGAACACAAGGAACAGGACACAAAATAAGGCAGATGAGCCGAGCCCACCTGACAACGTGATTTGTTCATTAAGTTTTCGTGTTCTCTTGGTGTGAGTGTGAGTTTTTACCTGGTTCTCCATTGTCCTTCCACAATCCAAAAACATGGATTCTATGTAATTTGGCTGCTTTAAATTACACATGTACACTTGTGTGAGTGTGTGTGTGTGCGCACCCAGTTCTGGGTTTATCTGCTATGTGTTCCAAAATCTTCTTTCATGGAATTGCATGGGGAAACCCTTTTGGACCGAAGTAGAAAATTAAGTGAAAAATAATAGATGAGACATTGTCTCGAAGCAGCACTACAACATTCCAAGCCTTACTGAAGCTCTGTGAGGGAGTTATCCTTATTGAGTGGCTGGGCAGCATCAGCAGTGCAGGACACTAATGTACAGAATTTGCAAAGATCAGGTGTCCATTTTTTTCCAAAAGAAAAAACTGTTTCATTTCAGTGAATGTATTTGCAGTGAAATCCTGGCAAAACTGCAAAGCCACTAGTTCAGTTAAAATCCAGATTGTGTTCTAGTTTAACAAAACCACGGCCCACTAATATCAAACCAGAGTTTCTAAAAGCAGCATTTTAACTTATCCTTTTTAATTAGTTTATTATAAAATACAATTTAAATTAAATTAAATAAAGGCTCTAACTACAAAACATGCCATTTTCATGGCTTGTTACATTATGCTTTTATTTTTTATTACCTACAATAAGAAAATAAAGTTAAAATGCCAACACAAGCTTAAATGTCTTATTTGAAATGGAGGCCTAGTTCAGAAAATTACTTTGTGATTAAATGAAAAAGAAAAAAAAATATCTCTGAAATAGAGGCGTGGTGTATATCCAGGTGTGAACTCTGGGAGAATTTTCCATGTTCTCCCGGGTTCAAGTGGGTTTTCTTCAGGTTCTTTGGTTTCCTTCCACTGTTTATAAACATGTAAACAAAGCAAACTGGCTGCAATAAATGAAACACACCATATAGGGGCACACATTATATAGCTGTTCTGTTCTTTTTTTTTACTCTGTTTAGGTGAGTGTGTACCCAGCAATGGATTTGTGCCCTGTATGTGTATCTGCTCAGCACCCGAACCGATCTACTCTTGATGAGTATGCGGAATCTTTTCCTCGACTCGGACCAGATGTCCAGTACCTGCTGCTGAAAAACATCCCCACATCATGATGCTTCCACCACCATGTTTTACTGTGTGTTCTTAGGGAAATGAGATGTGTTGGATTTGTGCCATACATAGCGTTCACCATTTTTTTTTTTCTGGCCACTCCTTCATAAAGCCCAGCTCTATGAAATTTACAGCGTTATTGTTGTCATATGGAAAAATAATCCAGTCTCTTTGGTGATCTCTTTGGTCTTCATAGTGTTGTTAAGTTAGTTTAATGGTGTGCATATACTGACAGATCATTTGACATTTAATTTTTTATTTTCACATTTTTTTAAATATTCTTTTCTAAATACACTTCTAAAACTCAGTCTATTTTTTGCAGATGCATCACAAACAATTCATATTACAAAAAAATAAACATAGGTTGTAATTTAATAAAATAGGTAAAAATCCAATTGGAGTGAATACATTTGCAAGGCACTATGTGAAGTCAATATGAGGACCCAGCACAGAGGCAAGGGGTGTAAAGGTCGTGAGGTTTCTGAGGTAAGGGAGATGTGTGCGGTGCATGATGTGAGGGTCCATGCTAGAGGTGAGGGGGGTGTGTGTCCTCGAGTGTTTGGTGCCTGCAATGTGTGTCCCCGAGCGTGTGAAGCCTGCAGTGTGTGCTTTTGTGACTGGGTTCCTGTCGGTTCTGTTCTGTGTGCAGGTGACCAAACATGAGGGCGCAGGTCATTCCACCAGCATTTTCACTGGCGTCCGGGTCAGCAGAGGAGGCATTGAGACTAACCCTAGGGTGCCCTCAGAGAAGGTGTCTTCTGGTGGCCGTCCAAGTCGCCAGCCAGAGAGGTGGAAAATTCAGGACCACCCACCACGTCACCCACCAGAGAGGCAGAGTCTTCAGTGTCACCCACCAGAGAGGCGGAGAACTCAGCGCCGTCTGCCGCCAGAGAGGCTGAGCCTTTAGTGCCACCCGCCACTTTGCCCACCAGAAAGGTGAAGAACTCAGTGCCGTCGGCCGCCAGATTTAGTTCGGTGTCTCTCTGTCCGCAGTGCACGTCTTTATTGTTTGTCACCCTGCTGTCGGTGTACCTTGGTTTATAGTGTCTGTCGCTTTAAATAAAGCTCCTTAAGTTCCTACCTAGTGTGTCCTGTCTCCTTTCTGGTTTCCTTTGCACAGGTCTCCGCAGCCGTTTCGTGGTGATAGCAGGGCGTGACACCTCAGTTTAGTTCATTTTGGGGTTTGAGACAGCATCACTGACATCACAGCATCATTTTTCAGACAGGAACAATTACAAACAATATAGTCATTGAGGCAATTTGTATCTCTAATAAAGATGAGACAGTGAGAGTTTTTTTAAAAACAGAAAAGTGCTTTTTATATAATTTACAGTGGAGCTTAAAAACTGATAAACTTTTTGATTTTTTTTATATTTCTGCCAAACTTTGAACTGAAACAAGTTCAAGCATGATTAAGCCCTTATGTCTGATCCAGAACTGTTTAACCAAGCCAAGGGAGACCATGCTAGTCCACTACTCATTTCTCTGCACTGCTTCCTGTAGCTGTCTGTATTTAACAAAATGCTTGAACTCTGACCTATAGAGAGATCTCTGGCTCTTCCCACGTAAACTCTATTTTCTAAAGATACACTCTGATTGTTCACTGTGCTCCAGTGATGAATGTCTCCTGCTCCTCCTCACCTCACCATGGTGCCAGTTCTTTCTCCATATCCCTTACTACTGCCAAATAATGTAATTATCTTCCCAACTCTGTTTGTAATGCTAAGACATTTAGCATTATCAGATAGCAAACCTTAAGTCAACAATTTCATTTCTAGGAGTACTTGCTATAAAGTAAAGTATGGCATTCCAAAAGTATCAGTATTAGGACCTGGTCCAGGAGCAGTATTGGGTAGATTTATTTATTTTTTTTGTTTTTTGCAATAACAGATTATGTATGTGTCACAGGGTAGAGTTTAACACATGGAACTGGCTTTATTTAACGACTCAACAGAAATACATACGGAATCCCGAGCTTTTACAGTTCTTGTGGTAGCCAGCTCCGTGGTCGGTCTCTCTCCTATGATGTGAGATTGTGCAGCTTATAAGGCGGCACACAGTCGTTAGGCAAAGCCGCTTCAGGTGCGCTAATCAAACCTGATCGGCGCCGTGGCTCCGCAACTCCCCCCAATGCCACCGCGTCACAGTATACAAAATAAATCCTTTTCCTGTTTCGCATAAACACTTTGCTCTTTATTGTGTTCTGACATGTGACAAGTTTGGTCCAAAAGGTGGACGAGTTCTAGTCTAATAAATCACGTAAACAGCAATGTCTGCTGCTTGCCTAGTGAACTTGTGATACCAAGGATGCACTATGAAAAGAAGGCATGCTGGTGGTGGCAGTGTGATACTTTGGGCAATGTTCTGGTGGGAGACCATGAGAGCTGCATCCATGTGGATTTTAGTTTGATACCTACAACTACCTACAGTTGAAAAAAGTATTTAGTCAGCCACTGATTGTGCAAGTTCTTCTACTTAGAAAAATACCACACTAAGTTAATAGGGACTCAAAACCTGCAGTGCCAGGCGCGTCCCTCTGCTCAAGCCAGTACATGTTCAGGCCGATATGAAGTTTGTCAGAGAACATAAGGATGACCCAAAAGTGGATTGGGAGAATACCATATGGTCAGATGAAATCAAAATCTAACTTTTTGGTAAAAACTCAACTCTTCGTGTTTGGAGGAAGAAAAATTCTAAGTTGCATCCCAAGAACACCATACCTACTGTAAAGCATGGGGGTGGAAATATCATGCTTGGTGCAAGGTCATGTATTGTACTGTTTTTAAGCCAAAACGTCCTTGAGAGCATTGAAGATGGAACATGGCTGGGTCTTCCAACATGACAATGATCTAAGTAAAAAGCATTTTGCATTTTATGGTCCTGGATTGGCCTAGCCAGTCTCCAGACTGCAACCCCATAGAAAATATGTGGAGGAAGTTGAAAGTCACTGCTCTAGAGGAGATCTGCATGCAGGAATGGGCCATAATACCATCTACAGTGTGTGCAAACCTGGTGAAGACTTACAGGAAACAAGGTTAGGTTGCAATTTAAGTTGAACTTTTTTATTGACTTAATATTTTTTTTACCGTAATTTACAAATATATTCTTTAGAAATCCTATTATGTTATTTCCTGGATTTTTTGTCTGCCATAGTTGAAGGGATAATAAACAGAGCTCTCTCATCCTTCTACTATAATTAGGAGAACTTCCGCAATCAGTGGTTGACTTTTTCATTACTTTTAGCATGTGTTACAGACCAGTATCCCTGTTGCTTAGGATAATGCTCCTGAAAAGTTAAAAGGGATACCTACATGGGGTATCTCATCAGTACATTTTAAATTATAGAGTTTATAAGCTCTTTATACTTAATGTTAAAAAAGCCACTGATCAAATCTTAAATGCTTTTTCTGCCATGTCAGTATTAATGCAGAGTAACAGTAAACTTTAGTATCTTCCATATTCATTCTTTCTCACTTCTCTGTCTCTCTCCTTGACCTTGTCTTTCTTTGCTCTCCTTCTCTATTTAGCATCAGGTCCTTCTATCTTTCTTATCAGATTTCCTTTCTCCATGCCTCCCCTCCCTCCCCGTTTCACACCCTTACCCCTGATTTCTTTCTTTCTCCAGCATCAAGTCCTGCTTCCTCTCCTTATCAGATGTCCTCCCCCTCTTGCACTCCCTATTCATTCTCTCACTCGTGCATGGTTAAAGTGCGCTGCAGATGTCTTTTTCAGCTAGTGCTGGAGTAAACAAGCCGAGTGGCTCTGACCTTTTCCTTTGTGAAAAACGATACAGGAGTGATGTGCCCATCTTGGAGAAGAGTTCAGAAAATGAAGAAAGAAAGAGTTGTAAAAGTAAATTCATGAAAAAGGGCACATTATGTTCCTTCAAATCCTAAATCAATTTCCTGAGAAGTTGGGACACTATCTGAAAGCATTATGCTGATATCTAACACTTTCACCTAACAGTGATTTTCAGAGTTTTTAATAATGACTTATATACAGAGGCATGTTTACCATTTGGTCACATGACCTTTAAGCATGTGGGAATCAACCGTTATTGTTAAGATCAAATGATCTTGCGGTATACAAGACTAGAGCCGGGCAATGCCCTGCTGAAATAAACACATAGATATAAAGCTTCGGTGCAGTGTAAGTCTCACAAAATCAGGTAAAAGGAAAAGCCTAAATTACTCTGGTTTAAAACATTCGTTTAGCTGCTGTCTCAGCCCATGTTTCTGATGTTCACACTGGTGTTGATGTTGATACTGGTGTTGATGCTGCTGTTTATGCTGATGGTGACAATGGTGTTGATGCTGCTGTATAAGATGATCGTGCTGATGTTGACACAGGTATTGATGTTGCTGTCTAAACTGATGGTGCTGATGTTGACAATGGTGTTAATGTTGCTTTCTAAGCTGATGTTGCCACAGGTGTTGATGCTGCGGTCTAAGCTGATGGTGCTGATGTTGAGACTGGTGTTGATAATGACACTGGTGTTGGTGTTGTCTACGCTGATGGTGTTGATGATGACACTGGTGTTGATGTGGCTGTCTAACCTGATGGTGCTGATGTTTACTCTGGTGTTAATGCTGCTGTTCGTGCTGATGTTGACATTGGTGTTGATGCTCTTTATGCTGATGGTGCTATTTATACTGATGGTTCTGAAGTTGACACTGGTGTTGATGCTGCTGTCTAAGCCGATGGTGCTGATGTTGAGACTGGTGTTGATGCTGCTGTCTAAGCCGATGGTGCTGATGTTGAGACTGGTGTTGATGCTGCTCCTTATGCTGATGGTGCTGTTGATGACACTGGTGTTAATTCTTCTGTTTATCCTGATGGTACTGATGATGACACTGGTGTTGCTGCTGTTCATGCTGATGGTGCTGATGTTGACACTGGTGTTGATGCTGCTGTCTACACTAATGGTTTTGAAGTTGACACTGCTGTTGATGATTCTGTTTAAACGAATGGTGGTGATGTTCACACAGGTGTTGTTGCTGTCTAGGCTGAAGGTGTTGATGTTAACACCGGTGTTGATGCTTCTGTTTAATATGATGGTGCTGATGTTCATACAGGTGTTGATGCTGCTGTCTAAGCTGAAGGTGCTAAGGTTAACACTGTTGTTGATGCTGTTGTTTATGCTAATAGTGCTGATGTTGACACTGGTATTAATTCTGCTGTCTATCCTGTAGGTGCTGGTGTTGATACTGCTGTCTAAGCTGAAGGTGTTGATGGTAACACTGGTGTTTATGCTTCTGTTTAAGCTGATGGTGGTGATGTTCACACAGGTGTTGATGCTGCTGTCTCAGCTAAAGGTGTTCAAGGTAACACTGTTGTTTATGTTTATTTTTAAGATGATGGTGGTGATGTTTACACGGGTGTTGCTGCTGCTGTCTAAGCTGAAGATGTTGATGGTAACACTGTGTTGATGCTTCTGTTTAAGCTGATGGTGGTGATGTTCATACAGGTATTGATGCTGCTGTCTAAACTGAAGGTGCTGATGTTTACACTGGTGTTTATGCTGCTGTTATGCTGATGGTGCTAATATTACATGTGGGCCAACTGAAAAATGTGGTTTAGACCAAAACAGTTTTGCTCTTAGAGAATGTTTTTGACTACTCTATCCTGTTAACTCCCATCTAAACATGTTTTAAATACACAACATTTTATTGACATTCAAATCAGGATTATTTTACTTGTTTTTTAAACAATAGGGCTGTATCCTAAATAGTCCTTTGGTACACTACTGAAGAGTGTACTTAGCTAACACATCACTCCTTCCTATAAAAGCACTATTTATCCAGGGATATCCAGTCTGCAAAGCATTTAGCAAAGAAAAACAATGTGTTCCCATTTACAGTGGCATTTCCACCACCGCCCCAGGCTTAGTCCCAATCCACATGCTACTGTATTTATTTGAGACATCACCAAACTCCAGCAAAGGTCACTATATTTTATATAAATTATGTTTGGAAATAGCATTTAATACCACAGTGGGTGGTTTGAGACTGGAACACAGACACACACACACACACACACACACACACACACACACACACACACACATGCGCACACACCTCACACACACTCAAAAGTCAAATTCATTATTTATTCTAGATACACTGTTTTATTACAGCTTTTCTTCATCCGAAAAAAAGTCTCGGCTTTGTTCCAAATCACACTATAAATCTAAACACTTCCTCAGGGTAACTTAAAATAGAAATAATAAGAAACAACTTGGTTCTTTACTTTAACATGAGGTAATTATAAAATCTAGAGAGGGTGGAATCAGGTCTATGATACTGTTCTCTGGCCTGACTCCCCAGAAAGCACATTGATTTGGGTCACTTCCGGATGGACAGAGAAATTGCATGTGAACCAAAGGTGGCCCTCACATAAAAACCATAACATGGCTCACATGTTCCAGCACACATCTCTGCCATATTTAGCAGATATTTACAACTGCTATCTACCTATACATGAGCCATATGTGGTCCATATATTACAAACAACATGTTCCAAAATACATCTGGTTCACATGTTGGAAAAGGTATGGCAGTGATATCTATGTGAGCCATTTTTGGTTGATTTTTGTTCCTTAATCTGGACAAGCAGTCTACCCAAGTTCCATAAATCCATTTGGCAGATGGAACATGTGAAAATGGAGGACGTGGACCATATTCAAGCTCACATTAAACACACCACACCAAGTTTTTATGCAGCTCACTTTTAGGCCATACTGTTTGTTATATGTTAAATGATTAAGGGCACTAAGAAGTGAGGCACAACAGTGACGTATTGGAGCAGGACAAGTGTTTGATTGGCTCATGCACTATTAAGCTCAGTGAAATCAGTTCAGTCCTTTATTTAAGGTCATTGGATCTTTATTATTATTTTATTTCCCATTGAGTTTACATAGCTCTTTTCCTAATTTTCAAAGCATTTAAATTTGGTTTAAAAAGAGGGCGGGATGTCGATCACTCAGCTCTCACAGTGAAGCTGGAAGCTTGAGGTGATCCGTCAACATCACATGACCTGCTTGTTCTGTGTAGGAGTGCAACATTTTTTTTTTTTTGTAAATAGAACACCTTACCCGATTTGCAGACAAAATGAAAATGACACAATGGTACACAAACCAAGAAAAAATAATTAATGTGAAAGAGAGAAAAATGAATTAAAAGCAAAAGATAGTAAGAGAGAGCTTGCAAGTAAGAATATGCAAAAGAAAGAAACTAAACAAGTAAACAAAAAATGATAGAGCATAAGAAGGGAAAGTCTGAGTATGAGTGAGCCCCAATCCCTTTTTCTTTGACGGAGCTTCACCCCCTTTTTGTTTCCTAACATTGCCATCACATTAAAACAATTATTCCTTAAATGTTATACAATTTTTTGCATTAGGTAACTGTCAGTCACATTTTTTTGGAAAAATATTATTGCTGAACTGAACTGATCTGAACAGAATCACTTACTTATTAAACACTGATCTGAACACCCTGTTTTGGCTGTTTCTGCCCAGTGCCTGAAACATTTTCCCCTGTATAGAAAATGAGAACCTAATTGACCTAGTAGAAGATTAGGTGGGAAATAATGAGATGAGACGAGTATTCGGCTTTTTTCAACAATAAAGTAATATTCATTCATTCATTCTCTTCTGCTTAATCCTGTACTAGGGTCACAGTGGGGTTTCCCATGCCCATCCAATCTAATCCATCGCTGGGCACACTTACTCACATAGCCTTAAATCCATGTTTTTGGAATGTGGGTGAAAACCGAAGAATCCAAAGGAAACCCACGCAGACATGTGGAGAACCTGGAAACTCCACCGAGCGCTGAGAGGTGAATTTGCTAACCAAAAAGCCACCACGCTGCCACAAGAAGTATTTAATTAAATGAGTTTTTGGTTAAACTTTATTTGTAGGTATGGTTATTGACAGATTATTCATTCCTTCGCTCCACCCAGATCAGAATTTGAACCTGGAATATGCTAGCCACTATGCCCCCCTGCCACCCGTCCGTAACATCATTACAGTAATTGTGATGTTCTTTGTCAGAACTTGAGCGGAATCTTTAAGATCTACTAAAGAATATTAGAATAATAATAAAGTTCAAAGCATGTTCTTAACCCGATGAATGAATTTTACATGTTGTACTGCATTATTAGTCAAAGGAAAACAAGTGAGTGGCGTGACCTCACTCTAACACTTATTAAAGTAAAAGTCAGAGCTGTGGTTCTTCAAACTGGCTAAATTATTCACACGCTCGATATTCCGATAGAACCAATAAAGAGAAAGAGATAGGAAGAGAGAGTGATTGTAAGATTTTTTTAATTCCTTGTTGCTTTGCTTTGCCAAGGATACCTGTATTGATCGTACATAGTGTCAATCACACTGTTCAATAGACTATTTATGTTCCAAGTGTCACCTTTGAAAATCTAGCCGAAATGAGAGGCTGCAGAGGACGGCGCGATAACCCTGAAACTTTAGCACAGCGCACTGGATTTGGGTCAAAATGTCCACTCTTAGTAACATGCCATTTCTGTAGAGGGAGGGTGATGTGGTTAACTGATCAGATACTCCTAATATGTCATGATCCATAAGAGAGTAGATCACAATGACCAGGAAAAGCAATAAGCATGATGAGATGTGGGACATTCGATTACACAGTTATGAACAAAGCAAATAGCACACCAAGCTTATGAGCAAGCTCCAGTTCTTTCATACAGTTTATTCTCAGAATGGTACAGCAGATGTGACTGATTTACGTTTAGCGCTAATTCTAGCAGGATAGTTCTATTGATTGAGCACTGAAGGAATATATCAGTTTATTCCCTGCTTAATTGATCATTAGTCACATTAGGGTTAACAAACATCTTTTTGTTCGTTCTGCTCTCTACAGTTTCTAAACCATATTCTGGCCTAGTGGTTAGCATGTCCATGCCTTAGCACTAGTGATCTAGGTTCATATCCCGATCTGAGTCAAGTTTCCATGTTCTATCTGTGTCAGTGTGGATTTTCGCCGCATTCTCCAGTTACTTACCACAGTCCAAAAACATGAATTCAAAGTAAATTAAATTGCCCTGAATTATTTACTTATTTAACACTGATGGGATCTGAATCATTTACTTATTTACACACTGATATAAATTTATTCATTCATTATCTTCCACTTAATCCTCTAGAAGGGGCGCAGAGGGGTTCCCCATGTCCATCCAGGGGTGAACAACTCAGGTGCTGGGCAACTACACCCAGAACAAGGCACCAATCTATCGCTGCGCTCACACGCACTCACTCACTCACTCACTCACTCACTCACTCACTCACTTACACACACACACAAACACAGACAGATGTGTTGACATGCTTTTTGTGTAGAGTTCCCGTATTTTGCACATTTCTAAAAAACATATACGGGACAGCTCTTACTCTTACGGAGCACCCAGGAAGAACAAGGGCTGTTTTTTCTGGTGTCTTGGCCCAGTCGGTGCAGCTGCGTCTGGGCTTAATCAGTATGCACTCATTAGCCTTTTGTGTCGTTTCTATTATTTTGTGTGGGATATTGTTTTCTTGGTAATGATTGTGATGAACACAAAATAATCAGTCTGCACTAAACAAGGTTTTGAATTTAACCTGGTTAATGACTGGTCTAAACTTTTTACCCACACTCAATGCACTGTACCATTAATGACTAATACATTTCTATTGATTCGCTGATCAATGCCCTCCACAGAGAGCATGTATAATGATACTAAGTTGTGAACACTACAGAAGAGATGGCTGTGTCCTAAATCAATCAATCAATGACAAGCATCAAGCATGTTTGTGCATGTGAATGTATTATACTGTGAAGTTCAATGAACCATGTCAGCATTAGAGAACCATAGTTCAACTGCATCACCTACAACTGACCACTGAACAGAAACCCATGATATAGCCAAAGGTATGTGGACATGGTGTTACTATTTATTAAGTTCCCCAGAGTTATCTGTGTTCTAATGAGTTTGGCTCCTTCTGAGGATTCCTTCTAGTGAGTATTAGCTCAGTGTTTAACAGTGTTGGGCTGTCAATCCGAAGGTTGGGGCTTCAAACCCTAAGTCTACAAACTGGGCCCCTGAGCAAGGACCTTAACCCTCATTGCCCCAGTGGTGCTGATTTTCCTTTTCTCCCACCCAAACCATTACATTTTAAATAGGTGTAAATTGCATCGAATTAAGGCATCTGCAAAATAGCTTATTGTTAAAGGGGTCATGTCTGTCATGTCTGAGGTTTTTAGCCTTGGGACTTTATTAAGCTGTTTTAAACAACATGGGTATTAAATGCTTAGTTGTTGAGTAGATGAATTTTAGAAAGAATAAGTAACTGTAAAATATTCGCATTATTACTATGACCTTGTTTCATTTTTGTTTTTGTTCTTTACTAAATATTAATGTTTTCAATGGCAGACTTTTTAAAACAGTAAATTAGTTCTCACTTTTGGGCAACACGGTGGCATAATGGTTAGAATGTCCACCACTCAGCGCTTGGAATCCAGGTTCAAAGACTGATCTGGGATCAGAGTTTCCATGTTCTCCCCATGTCTGTGTGGCTTTTTTTCAATTGTTCCTATCTTAAATATAGCCCCTATATATATTATGTGTGTGTGTGTGTGTGTCTGTCTGTCTGTCTGTGTGAGAGTGTATGGATTGATCCGCCCCACGTTCTGCAAATGAGTGCAGTGCTGATTTAGGCAGTAGAAAGTGATTGCAGGATATAGCCTTCAAGTTCCATCTGTGGCCAGTACGTTTTTTTTTTTAGCACAGACGGGAAAAACCTACAGAGATGCAAACCATCTGAAATAAATTTAAAACATTGCAAGTGTAGAACATACGAATAGGGTGACTAACACGGAAAACATTAACCTGCCCCTTAATATTTGCCATGCAAATTCGGTGAACTCAGCACTGGAAACATTTAGTTGCAGCTGCACCTGGAGCTAGTTGTGGCCTGCATCTGCCCTTATTAACTTGAGAGAGCCCCTGTTCACCCTAGACATTTGGGCCATGTGGTTCCACCACTAGCCAGAGCCTCTCGTTGTGCTTTATGGACTACAAATTTTGCAACTTATTGCATGCCTTTTTTATAAAACGTTCAACAGTAAATGGTGGCTCATGGCAGTGCCAGTGGAACACAGATCAGTTATACTCTAAGCCCAGCCCCAGCACCATACGTTCCAGTTAAAGTTATTGATGTAGCACTTATGTACAACAATACATTGTAAAAAGCAGCTTTGCAATGTTATGAGCCTCAACCAAGCCAAAGGAGGAGCAAGCCAATGTGAAAATGGCAAAAAAAATCCCAGTTGTGTTGTTTTTTTTAGAAATAAATGATAAGAGCAAGAAGGTTTAGTGAGGGACTCCTCCTCAAGCGGCTGGGCAGCATCAACAATGTAGGACAGCCATGCTAGATTGTTTAGAGATCAAGTGTCCATTTTTACCAATTTAAAAAAAATATATAAACTACACTGCTCACAAAAATAAAGGGAACACTTAAACAACACAATGTAACTCCAAGTAAACCACACTTCTGTGAAACCAACCTGTCCAGT
>JAOUQT010087297.1:0-20023 GCA_025769995.1 Xyliphius kryptos
CAGAAGAAATGCTAGCACAGGCTTCCAGTATCCGTAGTTTCAGATGCTGCACATCTCATAGCTTCACAGCAACAGAAAACTTCCTTCAGATAACGCAAAAGATAAAAATCTAAGGGGTCAAATTGGGAGACCTTGGCACTATTCAACGGGCCCTCGATGACCAAATTACTTTCCAGGAAACTGTTCATATAGGAATGCTCTGACCTGACACCCATAATGTGGTTGTGCACAATCTTGCTGGAAAAACTCAGGAAACATGCCAGTTTCAGTGCATAAAGAGGGGAACACATCATCATGTAGCAATTTCACATATCCAGTGGCCTTGAGGTTTCTATTGATGAAAAATTGCTCCACTATCTTTGTACCCCATATACCACACCATAACATAAATTTTTTTGTCTTGGAGGGATCTATCCAATGTGGGTTAGTGTCAGACCAATAGCGATGGTTTCGTTTGTTAACTTCACCATTCACACAAAATGTTCTATGTAAACTGAGGGTCCTGTTCCAATTTTTGTTTTGCCAATTCTGCAAATTCAGTGCGCTGCTCTGGGCCAACCTCATTGAGATGCTGCCGAGTTTGTAAGGGTGCCATTTTCGAGTAGCTAATATTCACCGAAAGGAGGTTTGACTTATGCCACTCTTGAGTGACATGCGGCAAGTGCTACGCTGTGGGCCCTTGCTGAACGAAGCTAGGACCGCCATGTCAATTGACATGTCAATAGCTGTAAACAGAGAGAAGCTTGTAAAGGAAAAGTTTGAAGCTTGTTTCAGAAAGGTTAAATTATTAACATACATCAAGCAGAGAAAATATCTAAGGAGATAGTTGGGCAACGCATAATTAAAATGTGGAAGGACAATTAGGAAAGATAATCTTCAAAGAAGGAATGCCATCTAAAAAATATGTAATGATTGTTTTTGGTGAGCTCATAAACATTTGTTGAAATCATAGAAAAACAACTTGGGAAATCAAGGGAATAGGAGTAAACAGCGACGTAGAAAAACACTTTTCAATCAGCCTTATCATGTGGTCTGATGAGTCCAAATTAAATAGGTGCTTCAGGTTATAGGAGGGGTGTCTAAAGTGATGCACCTATCATGCCCAGTGCCTACCGTACAAGCCTGTGGGGCTGTGCTATAATCTGGAGATGCTGCAGATGGTCAGGTCTAGGATCAGCACTGTTATCTGACCAAAGAATGAGGTCAGCTGACTTTCTAAATACACTAAGATAAAATAAGATAGGCCTTTATTTGTCCCAACAATTTACAACCATTCACAACAAATACACTCAACGAATAGGAGACTATAGAAGACAATATAAGAACAAATTCTTCCTGATATGATTTTTTGTCCAGGTAGTGTGAAAATAATTGGCAAATATTTACATACAAAATGTCTTGTATGGTTATGTACACTATTCCAAAAATATTTGCTTACCTATCCAAATGATCAGAATTAGGTGTTCCAACCACTTCCATGGCCACAGGTGTATGAAAAAAACTGGAGATCCCAGTGTGTTAAGAAAGAAAGAAAAAAGAGGAGATATACTGTAGGAATGTGGTCAATGTAGACATGCAGGTAGTTGGTGTGAAAGCAGAAGATGCAGAGGATAGATTCAGGTGGAAAAGATTGATTCACTGTGGCGACCCCTGATAAAGGGAGAGGCAGAAAGAAGAAGAAGTGACAATACCAAGCAGAGTGCAAGTCTTGAACTAAAGAGCTGCAGGTTTCTGCCTCACCTATGAGACATGCTGTTATGCCCTCGAGTAAAGAGCTTAACCTCAGGTTGTTCCAGGCATGGATCAACATAGTACCCTTCATTTATTCAATACACTATTAAACCTACATGTCCTTCAAAAAATGTCTATTCACTATAATATGTAGTGATGGGTCAGCCATGAAAAAAACGATTCTTCTAAATGGTTCTTATAAATAACGGGATTTGTGTTGCACCTGGGGGCCTTTGAATAAAATTTTATTTGCTAATATTTTTATTTCTGCCCAGTTTATCTTATCTCAGTCATATTTCCCTTTGCTTGACTATACACAATAGATAAGTTAGGATAGGCACTGATTGTTGTTGAATACCTAATGCAACTCACTTTCTGCATGTAAACTGCAGCTTACAATTTCAAGCCAAATCTTTAATTTTATCCCACCTCCACAAGGAGAGAAAGAAATAGACAAAGAGAGAAAAAGAATAAGAATCTGCTTGTCATTAAGAGCATATTAATGACAAGTTTTCTTTTTTGGCACTTAAATATTGTAACACTTCATTTTCTCAGTGAGATGTGATTCTCGAAGAAATCTTGTGAGGAAACAGATTCACAATGGAATCCCTTCCTCATTTGGGTCTTAACAGATTAAATACTGTAGTATATAAATGTGTTGTAGTGGAGATAGAGCTCAAGTCCACAGGATTTTCGCAGCAGAATCGGTCATTCCGCATAATTGGAGTTCTCACAGGACGTTGACCATCAGGGCAGATAAGGCAAGTGTAGGAGATGAGGTCAGATTCAGCACTTTATCATTAGTAATGTGTGTAGTTCAGCAGAAAAAGAAATGGAAGAAAAAAATAAGTATGCATAAAAATTGTAATATAGCAGTTTAAGAAATGTGAAGTGTGTTAGAGAACAAACTCTGGTAAGAGTGGCTATAGCAGCATTACTAAAAGGGAGATCACTATAACTTTAAAATGGAAAAGAATTGATAAAATATTGTATTTTTTTTGTTTTCTAGGAGAAATATAAGTACACCACTATATGTACTGCAGAGGCAAACTGAGGTCTTTGCTTAAAGAGCTTCTATACGATCCAACAACAATAGCAGCTGTTTACTGATATACTTTCTCTGAAAGAGTTATTACTTTGTGTGGGACCTTGCATCTGAACATGTTAATGCACCTATTCACTTAAAAGTGTACTTCTTGCACCTAACCTATCATGATGAATAAGTCACCTGTGAAACAGAGGCATTATAGCAATAGCTTTCAACAAGACGTGTGTGTGAGGTGCTGCTGAAATCTACCTCTTAAAATATGAATGTGCTTTATAAAAAAGCTTTTCATTAGGCCTTCTCTAAGAGCCCACTTCAACTTGTTCCATTCTTCTGAACTTTACTTCAGTCTGCATTAAATGTGATTTCTTGGTACTCTACCACTAGTAATAGGCAAAGTGTGATAAAATCACTCTGTGGTCTTTATAAGGCAGATATTTAAATAAACCTGGGATGAGAATATGCCCATTAGCAAGAAATGCACTGATATTGTTTTGTTTCCAAAATACCCAACATTTCTAGATAAATTAATCATGTTATTTCTGTTTCTATTTTTGTTTGGACTGAAAGGGTCAAATCGCTTAGGAGACCCAATGCTGAATGCAGCCAGGAATACTGAATTTATCTCCCAATAGTTATTGACCTACAGCCACATAATGAAAGTTTCTCATCTACTACTACTCAGACACTGTATTGGACAAAAGACCTGCTGTCTTTTTTTGAAAGGCTGCTTTCTCACCCATTAGTCTACTTGCTTAGTCTGAATTATAAAGAAATGCATTTATTGGAATATTTGTATTTTTTTTGATTACCTTTGCATATCCATTTTCTTTATTCATTTTCTGTACAGCTTAATCCTAGTAAAGGTCGCAGGAAAACAGGGTTAATTGAAAGACATACACATACACTTTTACTCAGTGAGACACTTATTTGCACACTGAGGGAAAATTAGACACACCACTTTGCCTAACACGTCTTTGGACTCTGGGAGAAAATCACAGCACCCAGAGGAAACCCAAATTAAAAAATAACAGTTTGAGATAAATTGTAATGCTACGCTTCTGGATCTAGCCAGTAGAAGATGTGTACATTGTGTTCATAAATAAATGAAAGCTTAATAGGACCAAAGTGTGACAAAAGTGCCCACTACACCATTGCATTATTACTACCATTATTTTATTTTTTTTGTTGACCACATATTATTTAATAAAAAACTGATATTTAAAATTATTTTTTATGTCAGGCAAAATACTATTAAATTTAACAGAAGGTTAAAGAAGATTTCTGTGAGGAGCTTGCATGTTATCCCTGTGTTTTTGTGGGTTTCCTCCCGGAGTTGCGGTTTTCTGCTGTGTGTTTGCCTTTGATGTGCTAGGGTTCGTACTGCCTTGCACCCGGCTCCCCATGACCCTGATTAGTCTTCCAAGTAAATACTGTCCATATATATATATATATATATATATATATATATACTAATACTTTGTATATATAATATGTCATTTAGTACTGTAATTTAAGAGAAATATGATCATAGAAATTCAGTATAATTCTGCTCACGCCATATAACTGCCTGTGTGTCTCGAACTCAAACACTCATGTCAATTAATCGTAGCCCAAGCCCAATGGTCAGTCTCATTTTTAACAAAGGAAAATACCAGGCACATCCAGCTGCCAAGGATGATGTACATTAAACATTTGGAAGAGGTGGTAACAATAGCTATCTGTCAGCCAGCTGGAATAAAAATGTCAGCCCTGTCACAGACTATATTCTCCAAAGTTCTCCAGCTCTTGACAGAAACATAGTTTGACAATCTGAAAGAGGGAAGGCTGTATTTTGTCCATTATTTTAATATTTTAGCAGTGCATTTTATAGTATTACATGGTGACTGTGAATGTAAAAAATGACACTAAGTGCACAAACATGTTGAATGCTTTTAAACAATTATGTATGTTAGCCACACTTTTTACTTAAACATTAAACATTTCCTACGGTGATAATTGTGCATATTTAGTTAAAGAATCAGAAATTTTAAGCACATAGCGATATAATTCTTATCTCATTAAAGACTAAGTTTTCAATGTGGTCTTATTTGGATATATAATTAGTAATAAATTAATTTACTAACCTGCTTACAATTTATCTGAATATAATTTTTAGTTTAGAAATAAGTTTTTGAGTTTACCAGTGATCAGGCAAGAAAGAAGGAAAATACAAAGAAGAATATAGCTTGATACACTTTAAACCAAGGTCACCTAAATGACAGATTGGATTGTTTCTTGCTTTTCTTTTAGCCTTTAATCTATTTAAATCGCTGCATTAAGTCTGAAAATTGGGGAAACAGCTAGGGTCTCATTTTCAAAGCCATTTCACTATAATATGTATGAATCATATAATGACATTTGCCTGTCAATCTTATAGAACCCAAGAACAGCCACAGACACCTGCAGCTCACATACATTTAGTATTGCATGTTTTTCGACATGCTTTCATGCCTGTTTTAACTTAACCAATAAATATTTTTGTTTAGGATGACCTTTACATGCAGCATAAACACAAACTGACAAATCGACTATATTCAATCGTATATTAATTTTTCATATAGTTATGTATTAACAATAAAATTACATCACTCAGGAATCGAAAGTGGCCTTTACATTTTGAATATCTTAATGGCAGTCATTCTTACAATCTATTAAACTGCTGCTCTCACAAATCACATGACTTGACTACCTTCTGTCCAAACATATTCATTATTGAAAGTCCTCTTTGAATCTAAAAAGAGAAATCATACAAGTATATACTGTAGATCACATGCCATCAACTATTCTTTGGCAGGAATCAGGTTCAATCAGGCTATATAAACAAATTTTAAATTACATTTTTAAATTTATTGTAAGAAACAACTAGGACAGTGAGTTAGGAAACAAGTGCATGTCTTAATGAATGTAAAAATTCTAATGCAGTATAATAAACAATAATGCAATCTGGCAAATATATAAGGTAAGTACAAACTAGAGGTTGACATTTTTTTGGGAATCCCACGGGTCACGTAATTCTCATGGGATTCCTGTGGGATGGGACATATGTATCCTGGATTGGGATGACACAGAATAAATAAAGTTAATAAGAGCAGATGGGAACGGGCACGAGTGATGTGCGGATTGATACTAAAATATTGATACTTCCGATGACAGATCTTTATGCCCATATCGATTCTCAAATCAAAATATTGATACTTTTGATACTTTAGTCATTTTATGGTAAAGCATATCCTTAACAAGAAACAATGAAAAGTAACTAAACTATTGATATCTTGTCTAAAGTATACATGGTAAGTCCTCCGTCTGGGTAAGTGTGTAATGCGGTAGAGCTGCAGTAAGCGCTGCTCACTCAGTCAATTGCTCAGTCTGTATTATGGCGAAGTGTAAATGGAGACGTGTGGAGATATTTCTGCTCCAAAAATTCTCCTCTGACCCCTCACTGATATCAACAGGGTCATTATCATCCACACAACTGTCCCTCACTTCTTTTTATGACAATTCTCTGTAAACACTAGAGATGGTTGTGCGTAAAAAACCCAGACAATTTATTGAAGACAATAAATATGCTATTGTTCCTTAACAAAACTTGTGAAAGAAGAAAAGTTTTAATCTTGCATGTTTTGTTGAATTTTTATTTACATGTTGAGCATTTTCATGTTAACATGTAACACATTAAAATAAAAATGTTCATTTTTTATAGTAGTTTTAAATAATTTATATCTTAAAGCACTTATATCTTAAAGTGCTCTGGGCGACTGCTAAATACTGTAAATATAAATAAACAATAATGTAACTGTATTTGCATTAGTAAGAACAAATTAATGTCTAATGTCTTAAGTAATTAATACCCAATAAAGGAGTAAATTGCAACTTTATACAATATATGTTATGTTTGGCTTTTTTCAACAGAGGCATAGCAGCTGGTCCTCCATAGGAAAAACTACATTTATTAAGGCATAAAATGTCTCCATATATTACCGCAGATGAACTGTCCCTGTTGCCATATCATTTGAAATAAAACTGTAGAACACAAAGTAATATTAAAAACAAAGATTACATTTAATTAATTGTATTGCCTTAAAACTAAAATAATTTTAAAATTAGTTGAAAATGGGAGCGATACAGGAGCAGGAGTCATTTGTAATGGGAGCGGGATGGGAGTAGGAGTCATTTTACCAAGAGTAGGACAGGACAGGATTTTTTTTTATTCCGACCCGAGATTGGGATGGGACAAGATTATTTTCTGTGAGAGTGGGATGCGACAGGAATGAAAATTCACTCCCATGTTACCCCTTAGTACAAACACAGGGTTTAAGGAGGCAATGAATAGAGCAAGGTCAAATATTCAAAATAAAATAAGAATAGACATAAGAATGGCTTAATACAAGGTGTGGTAGCACTGAAGTCCTTATATACCTACAAGAAAGGTTACAAATGAGAAATAGTGAGAGTCATTACAACATATACTACATTTTAAATAACTTGGTCTGGATTAGATTTTGCCCTTAAACAGTGGGTCTAAGATGTCCTCTGATGGAATCCAGCTAGTTTCCATCTTGTATCTCTCTCCTACTCTACAAGGCTTTGAATGTAATAAATGTTACTTTAGTTTACCTTAGATGCAGTTCCTCATCCAGTAGAGTTCTTCTTATCACATTTAAATATTTTTACAATCTGGAATTTTGTTCAGTCCTGTAG
This sequence comes from Xyliphius kryptos, assembly GCA_025769995.1. NCBI lineage: Eukaryota > Metazoa > Chordata > Actinopteri > Siluriformes > Aspredinidae > Xyliphius > Xyliphius kryptos. Next base: position 7,517 of record JAOUQT010087297.1, read on the forward strand.
AGGAAATCCACACCCTGTCAAACTGTTTGTACTTGGGCATCTAGCACCTTTTCTCAACAGTTTTCATTTTCACATCTTTTACTGCTTTCTCATCTGGCTGATGTGCTATTTCCCATACTTGATCACTGAAGGAGAAATCTATATTAAACTGCTGGCATTGATGTGGAAAAAGCATTTAAAGGGTAAATGGGGTGGCTAGTCACATAGAATAACATTAACTAAGTGATCTCTAGATTACCATGTTCCACTTATCCATTGGCCTGTTGGTGTTTGCCAGCCATGAGACTCACATAAACTTTTACATTTTAAGTTTCAGGGGCCCCTTTTTAGGCACAAAATGTTTTTTTAAGGATGACAGAAGAAAGCTTCTGTAGGTTTGAAAGCTAAAACTAAATCTGTAATAATTATTAATAAATAAACTGACAGTGTTACATTGTGAATTTGGAAGTTCTGCATTAAAATACAGGGCGATGTATTATCTCTTTACCAGGTAAGGTAAGTGGAACATTGGCAGTGGCACATTTAGATAGATAGATATATAGATATATAGATAGATAGATAGACAGACAGACAGAAAGATACACTATATTGCTAACAGGAATCAGGTTTTACAAATCATTTTCATGGCCACATGTGTATAAAGTAAAGCACCTAGGCATGCAGACTGTTTTTACAAACATTTGTGAAAGAATGGGTCATTCCCAGGAGCTCAGTGAATTGCAACGTGGAACTGTTATAGGATGCCACCTGTGCAACAAATCCAGTCGTGAAATTTCCTTGCGCCTAAATATTCCACATTCAACTGTCAGCTGTATTATAAGAAAATTAAAGTGTTTGGGATTGACAGCAACTCAGCCATAAAGTGGTAGGCCATGTAAACAGATAGAGCAGGGTCAGCGGATGCTGATTGGCATAGTGCGAAGAGGTCGCCAACTTTCTGCAGAGTCAATAACTATAGACCTCCAAACTTCATGTGACCTTCAGATTAACTCAAGAACAGTGCTCAGAGAGCTTAATGAAATGTGTTTACATGGTCGAGCAGCTAAATATAAGATTCAGAGAAGGTGAGTGAATACTTTTGCAATATAGTGTGGCTTTCATTGTCATTTTACAAGGTACAACGGAATTGAGCAGGTGCCTAAGGTGCTTATACACAGTAAAAGCATACAATAAATATAAAACACATACAATAAATACAAAAACACATACGATAAACATACACAATATATAAGATTCATGTGCATATGTTTGCACTGTTCAGTTCCAATACCGGGCTGGGGTAAAAGCTGGTTCTCTGTCTGTTTGACCTGGATTTTATGGACCTAAAACATTTTACAGAGGGCAGCTGTTGAATAAGATGATATCCAGCGTGGAATGAGTCTTTCAGTATGTTGGCTGCTCTGCTGAGGCAGCAGGAACTGAACAGGTCTGCCAGACTAGGCAGTAGACAGCTAATGATCTTCTGGGCCATGTTGATCACTTTCTGTAGTGCTCTCCTCTCTGCCCTTGAGCAGTTTCTGTACCATGTTAGGATGCAATAGGTCAGCACACTCTTAATGGCACAGCTGTCGAAGGCTGTTTTTCCTCAAAATTCTCAGGAAATAGAGTCTCTGCTGTGCCTTATTCTTGGTGGTCCAGGAGACATCTTCATAGATCTACGACCTAGAAATCTAAATAAAGGGACTCCATACAGCCCCCTTTTATGAAGAGTGGTGTGGGCTCTATGCATTTCCTCCGGACGTCTATGACCAGTTGTTTTCATTTTTAATGAATTCAGGGAGAGATTCTTCTCTGCACACCACTCAGCCAGTCCCTGGACTTCATCCCTGTAGGAAGTCTCATCTCCACCAGATATGTCACTTGATGATTGTGTTGCTGGAGCGGGTGGGGGTACAGTCATGGGTGTAGAGTGCATTGAAGCTCCAGTGGAGCTCCAGTGCTAAGTGTTACCCTAACAGACTGTGTGCAATTTGTTAAAAAGTCCTTAATCCAGATGCAGGTGGATTAGGAAAAGTCAAGGTCTGTGAGTTTAGTCACCAGTCTTCTTGGATTACCGTATTAAAGGCAGAGATAAAGTCTATAAATTATATTTACACGTAGTTCCCCTGGTGTTCCAGGTGTAAATGCTGTGCGAAGGTCAGTATTGGTATCTTTAGTGGACCTGTTTGCTTTATAAGCAAAGTGACGTGGGTTGAAACTGGGATAGAAAGTAGCTTTGATGTGTGTGAGTGCGATTGTTGCTGATGTTTATTTATGAAGTGCTTTTAACAATGGACATTGTCCTAAAGTAGCTTTACAAAAAAGTTTTATCCCAGATGAGTAACGGTGGCACGGAAAAACTTCCTAAGGAAGTAAGGAAGAACCCGCGAGAGAAACCAGACTCATAAGGGAACCCATCCTTATTTGGGTGATGTAATTTAATCTATACATCTAATATATAATTCTATAACTAACAATAATATAACAATAATAATAATATAACAGTAATATATACAAAACATACATCTAATACATGCTTCTAGATCTTAATATAAAACATTAATATAACAAAAAAATATATATATATTTGTTATATTAATGTTTTATATTAAGTTATAGAAGCATGTATTAGATGTAAGTTTTGTATATAACAGTAATAACAGTAATATATAACAGTAATAACCGTAATATATAATATATACAAAACATACATCTATGCTCCTTAATCGTAAAGGAGCAGAATAGCTATGGTAATCAGGTGTTTTTTCCCCTCTGCTGTTATACAATTGGGTGCTGCGGGGAGCTTCATGGAATCCTCCACAGTTAAAGCACTATACATCCAGTATAGCACTAGAACATCAGCTCCAAAGAAGGGCCATTGATGGGGTCCCATTGGAAGCAGCAGTGTCACTCATCGTACCCCTCTATTGCAGATGACTATGGGAGTGCTTCATAAAGAGACAATATCATTTCCTTATAATTCCCCACAGTGCTCCATCGTGCTGGGAAAGGAAAGGAGGTGGACTCAGACCATGTATTGATTACCGGGGTCTCCAAAATGTCTCTGTGCATCACACCTAGTTCTGCCACTAGTCCCATCAGCTCTGGAGCAGCTCAGAGAAGCTTAAATTTATACTAAGCTAGATCTTCGGAGTGCGTACAACCTTGTGGAAATGAGAGAGGCCGACGAATGGGTACTGCATGATGCCAGATGCCAGTTAGCAGCATCACCATGCATCATGTTGGGCAGATGGGTAATTGTTTATATCGATGACATTCTGGTGTATTCACCCAATGCAGTAAGCCACGTGCAACATGTGAGAATGGTACTACAAAGCACCAACTATACAATAAAGGAGAAAATGCTTATTTAACCAGTGAGAAATTGAATTTCTGGTTCATAAGATTGGACTCAAGGGCATTGCCATGAACTAAAACAAGGTGGATGCAGTTGTTAAGTGGCCCCAACCCAATACTATAAAGGATCTAAAGCATTTTTTGGGATTTTCACATTTACAGACGATTTATTATAAACTACTGTTCAGTTGCTGCACCTCTAACTAACTTGCTCAAAGGGGCCGCTAAGCATCTCTGGTCTATAGAAGCTACAGGAGCATTCAATGCTGTAAAGAGTGCTTCCACAAGCATCCCTTTTCTAAAGCAGCCCAACCCTGAGTTGCCATTTTGCATGGAGGTAAAGACTTCTTCATAGACAGAAGTGAAAGCTGTCCTGTCCTAATGTCAGGGAGTGCCAAATAAACTATATCCACTCAACTGCAGAGCACAACTATGATATTGTGGACATAGAACTTTTAGCTGTAAAACTTGCTCTGGAAGAATGGTGACACTGGTTAGAGGGGGCTGTTCATCCATTTCTAATCGTCACTGATCACAAGAACCTGGAGTATTTGAAAGTAGCCAAGAGCTTAAATCCAAAGCAAGCCCGGTGGGCTCTGTTTTTTAACTGTTTCGACTTCACCATCTCTTACAGACCAAGGAGCAAGAAATGGAAGGTGGACACTCTTTTCATGTTTTAGGAAGAATCCTTTGGAATAGAGGTCCATACCATTATTTCCCCAGAAAAAGAGATCCAGGCACAAAGAACCACCAGAGGACACAACCAATGTCCTCCTGGATGTCTGTATATCCGTATTTCTCTACAAAGTCATCTCATCACTTGGGCTCACGTAAGTCCAGGTTCAGGTCATCCAGGCACTCGATGTACCTTGGAGCTTATCGGTTTATAGTATAAGATGAGTCAAGATATTAACAAATTTGTCAACGTTCAGTGTGTTCTGAAGCTAAATCCCCTCGTTCCCTACCGGCTGGTAAACTGCTACCCTTGTTTATCCCCAAGCGACCATGGTCTCTCATTGCCCTGGACTTTGTAACCGATCTGCCGCCCTCTGAGGGTAACAACACTATTCTGGTGGTCATAGATCGGTGCTCCAGTCAGTATGGTTCTTCCCTCTTAAGGGTCTGCCTACATTCATGGAAACCACAGAATTGGTGTTTCAAGGAGTATTTCGATATTTTGGCCTCCCTAAAGATGTGGTCAGTGACTGGTGTGTTCAATTCACATCCAGAGTCTCAAATCTTTTTATGGACAAGCTAGGAATTTCAGTAAGTTTCACATCTGGGTATAATCCAGGGGCCAATGTACAAGCAGAAAGGGCTAATCAGGAACACATTAAATTTCTTAAGATGTTCTGTCAACATAGACCCAGGGATTGGGCCAGAAACTTACCTTGGGTGGAGTATACCCAAAACTCTTTGTGCTACTCTGGTTCAGGACTTCCGCCATTCCAGTATGTTCTTGGTTATCATCCTTCACTATATCCATGGAACACCAACCCCACTGCTAATCCAGAAATCGATAATTGTTTCAAGAATAATAATATAATTTTATTTAAGATGCCTTTCAAGATACCCACGGTACTTACAAAATAAAAATATACAAACAGTAAAACCTAAATTAATAAAGCAATAAGCACACAGTAAAACATCAATAATTAATAATAACAGTAAACAAACAGTAAACATCAATAAGTGAATAACATGCAATGTAAACATGCTAAAATGTACATTCAAAAAGGTACATTTTTAAGAGCTTCTTAAAAGCACGTAGTGAAGTGCAAGTGCGGAGGGATAAAGGGACACCTTAGAACCCATGACACTAAAAGCTCTATCACCGTACGTTCGTAGTTTTATGGGCAGCACAACCAAACGATGGGCATTAATAGACCTGAGTGGACATGCTGGAGTGTACAGGGACACAATATCAGAAAGATAAGATTGTGCCAACCCGTGAATGGATTTAAAAACCAGCAATAGAATTTTAAAGTTGATACGGTCAAGTACAGGAATCCAGTGCAGGTCTTTTAAGATTGAAGTGATATGATCCCACTTGTTAGTGCGGGTGAGGACTGAGTTTTAGACATACTGCAACTTCTTGAGGCTACTGGCAGGGAGCCCAATTAGCAAAGCGGTCCTCCAGAAAGAGGGTGGAATCCATTATGACACCAAGATTGCGAACCTATGTCACAGTGGTGGAAACAAAACCAGCCATGGAAATCCTTTGGAGGGTAGATGTAGCAATGAGAATTGCTTCTGACTTATTGTTGTAGAGATTTAAAGATTAGCAAGACAGTCTAGCAGAGTAACAGGCGGCAATACAGTCGAAGGCTGACTACTGATGTAAATTTTTGTATCGTATGCATAACAATAGAACTGAAGGCCATGTTGGTGAATAATATTGCAAAGAGGGAGGTTTAAAATGTTAAAAAGAATAGAGCCCAAAACTGAACCCTGGGGACACTGCAAACTAGAGAAACAGTATTTTTCAACTGCCAACTTTAACTGAAAGTATTTTTTAACAGCTTTCTTTAATTGAGAGGGAACTAGGCCTGAGGTAAGAGAAGCATTAAAAATCATGGTAATGAGTGGACAGACAGATGCCAGGCATGACTTCAATAGGGGAGTAGGAAAGGGGTGTAAAACACAGGTATTCAATCTAACCCCTTTAATAAATCCAGTAATTAAATCCTCGTTCACTAGGTAAAAATAGGGAATTGGTTGAGAGACCTATAAAAACTGAAGGACACATATTCTAAAGATTCCTAAAAATAATACCCTGAGGAAGGTGCATTCTCTAAGTGCAGAAAGAAAATGATATCTTAAAAACTACAGCTCTATGATTAGAGACATTAAAATCTGTAACATGTAAATTAGGAAAAGTGATTAGAGAAGTAGAACAAACAAGATTCAAAATGTGCCCATGACAGCGGGTAGCATGGTATATGCTGCGTGAGGTCAAAACTGAGCAAAAGATTAAGAAGGTCGGCCGCATGTGTGCATTTACAAGAGTCAACATGGATAATAAAATCACCCAGAACCATTGATGAAGAAAAAAAAAGATCAGAGCAAAGCCAAATGTTTGGACAGTTAAGCCGCCTCCGCGGCCAGATGTACACGGCTGGTAGATGTACTTGAATCCAGGTGGTGCAGCCTCAGTCAACGTCATGTATTCACCAGGTTGTTCCCAAGTTTTATTCAGCATGTCCATGTCCATATTGTTGTCCATAATAAGGTTAGCAATGAGAGGGGCTTTATTGTTAAGAGACTGCACATTTAGCAAAGTGAACTTTAAAATCCGGTTTGAGTCAAAAACGCTGTGGTTGCAAGATTACATATAGTAGAAGTTTGTCACACAGATGGAGTGGAGTGGTAGCCCCGGTGAATATAACGGGATGACGTGCAATTCCGTGCTGGATGCAATCATTTAACAAATTTTGGTGGCAGCCGATTATACTGCAGTGGTGTAATAGTGTAGTGGCAGTATACGAAAGACGAGCAATGGGAAGATTTACAAGTGAGTGCCTCCGAGCCAAAATATAACCCAGTGGATAGGTCTAATAAAACCAGTACATAAGGGGCCACAATTGTTAAAACTGGCTAGTAAAGCCCAACCCGAATACCAACTGATGAAATGCAGCCACATTAAAAGATGACGTTAGCCACCAATTATAACCAAATACCCACATGACAACCGAGAATGTAACACTTACTCGAGTGAAGCAGGTGATCGCCGAGCAGAACAAGAGGAAAAGAGAGAAAGAGACAAGAGGGAAAGCTTGTGTTAGGCTGAGGTCAACAGCAGCGTGAGCAACAGCACAGTACAACAGGGCACACAGTGCTAAAAGCAGTGGTAGTAGTAAGCAATAAAAGCAGATAATTTAGAGTGTAGGTATTCCAAAGAAACATAAAAAAACAAATCAAAAACAAAGTCGGCGCAAAGTGGCAGCCAACCGTGCACAACGTACTTGCAACCAGAACCAAAGAGAGAAAGTCTGGGCTCTCACCCACCAGAAACTGACCAACGCCATTGCAGTCATGAAACGAGCAGTGGATCAAAGACCGGGAGAACCCTTCTTATCAACCAGAGGACAGAGTCTGGATAGCCACTAAACATATGTGACTACCATTATGCAAGAAACTCAGTACGAGTTACATGGGTCCTTTCCCTATCGTTAAAAGGATTAACGAGGTCACTTACCGGGTCCGTCTGCCTCGTGACAGTCATATTTACCCGACGTTTCATTTAAGTCAACTTAAGCCCATTACATGAGGTTCTCTATGTGGAGGTGGAGAAGTGGAGGAGGCCTGGGAGGGATACAGTCCAGAGGAGATGCTCAGTTTATCACATTGGACTATGTTTCTAGGATCTCTTATTGTGCTTTATGTTCTCAAGCTCATATTAGCCATTAGCGCTGTTAGCTCAGTGTTTACCTCTGTTTGCTTTATGTTTGCTCATGCCCTTATTTCTATTGAATAACCTGAATAAACCATGCTCATGTTCTGTGTTTTTGTACATGTTTGCAGAGCTAATGAGAGCCAGAGTGTTGTAGATTCCCTTTCTGATTCACTTACAGTCATATCCTTTGAGCGTTGCCCGCGGCCATCTTGTGTTGTTGTTAATCCAGTATGTTTGTTAATATCCCAAAACTCTGTGCTGCTCGTGTGTTTGTTTTTTTGTGTGCGCTTTAAAATAAACTTGCAATTGTCTTCACATCTGTGTTAAGGGGGTCATTTACAAAGAGCAGTGTCTATCAGTGACTTTGGCATTAATACACCAGCTGTTGTGTAAGTAAATGCGTAACCTCTTGAGAAAAGGAAAATACACAAGTATGTAGTACTTGTAAATACAGCATTCAAATAATGAGGGTCTGTGGAGCACAAGGGAGCTGGGCTAGAACATGATCCGGTTCGTTATGTAATCATAAAGTTAAACTGTGTGAAGAAAAGTGCACACAATGCTTGTCTGGTATTTAGGCATTTTGCCACTTACTCAAAGTTATTGTGATGATTTTGCAATTTAATGGAAAGAGGTTCTCAGTCATCCAGTCATGTTTCCACCAAAACTTAAATAACTTTTCTAAAACTGAAACAAGCCTATCTATCTATCTATCTATCTATCTATCTATTTATCTATCTATATACAGTAACAGGAAAAAGTACGTGAATCCTTTGTTTTCATCATCTCCATCAAAGTCCTAAGTATAGACAAACACAAAGTGCTTAACTTTATTTATTTTCTTTATTGGTCACATTCATCAAACATTGACTGACTGGGTCATTCCAAAAGGCTTTTTTGAAGTCATTTAGTAGTACAGTGTTGGGTGAATATTTTTACATAAGGGTCACATGAGAAACCTGAGCTGTTTTAAAGGCCGAACGAACAATAACATGAATTTAACTATGTTCTATTTTTATTTCCTCCACCTGTAAAGAGCAGTAAATTAAAGTTTATAATTTTTATTAATGCTACTAGTAATCAAAATAATATGTATATTCTATAACAAAAATATATACAGTTGTTAAGTAAGTCAAAAATACAATTCATAACCAGTAAATCAATGAAAAAAAAAACAATAATTAGATCATGTTTGTAATTTTATTTTCAACACAGACCCAGAACTCAGAAATACTAAATATTTGTTTTTTAAATGTAAGTAATGAACTAACTAAATCCAAACGTATGTTCATTGTTCAGATTTCTTTTTGGTCAGTTTTAATTCAGTGATTACATCCAGTAATTTTCTATATCAGTGATGTAGGATCTGTGTTTGAATTTGTAATAGAATAATTTTTATCTGGGCATATTATTGCTGCATATGCACAGTTTAGTAAACTCTCTGTATGAAAACAACTTACTGTCTGTAGCAATTTTATGCGATATGAACACATCTTGCATTGTTAACTGCAATACTGAATGTGAGAAGTTTCGTGAAAACCCTTGATGGAAGTTTATCCAGCAAATAATCCAACTCAATAACCGTCATTACACAAGGATTTAATAATTTTTTCATCAACATTGTGAATCTTTAATGGATGTGTAAAATTATTCTATCTATCCATCCATCCATATATCCATCTATCTACAGGGGTTAGACAATGAAACTGAAACACCTGGTTTTAGACCACAATAATGTATGTGTAATAATGTATGTGTAATAATTTGTATGGTGTAGAAAAATGTTTCCTGACTTGCTCCTCCAAAACACCCCAAAGTGGCTCTTGATACATCACAAAGACTTGCTGTCAGCAAGACGTGCACCAACAATTTGTCCTCTATTGAACTCTGGTATGTCACCCATAATGTTGTGCGCATTGTAATATTTTAAGCAAAACTGTGCTCTTACCCTGCTAATTGACTCTTCACGCTTTGCTCTTACTGGTGCAATGTGCAATTAGCCATTAAACCTCCCACACTAAAATGACAGGTGTTACAGTTTCATTGTCTAACCCCTGTATATATTTATCTAATTTAAGAATCATAATGTTCAAGAATTTTAAATATTTAGTTCTCTTGTATTCATTTATAATGTCAGGAAAATGACTGATTTTGATTACATTACATTAACCTATTTGTGTTACTTAAAATATAAACAATTGTTAATGATAACATAATGTAGCATATTTTCACTTTGTACTCCACTGCACACTGTAAATGTAATACATTTTGCAAAATACACAGAAAATTAAAACAAACTAAATCAAACTGTGTGGTACAAAAATAAAAAAAAACAAGTAAGACATCTCGCATTGATCCACATCCAGATCATATCCCAGTGGAAGCTGATTCATGATGACCAGGTGCAGAGCTGTGAGGATCATGAGTGCACTCACTGGGGTTGTTTAGCAGAAAGGGGACACGAAACACACTTAACTCCAGCATGTGAACCCACAGCTAGATCATACATCATGAGAAATGACACGAGTTAACAAGCACCGAGTAACACAACAGTCCTTGGACAACTGGGACTGGAATGGCATTGTGATTTATTTGTTGAAAACCCTGCAGTGCCTTTGACCCACATAGACAACAGATTTGTTTGTCTTAGAAAACAGAAGGGAGAAAGTGCACACCAGTGTTTCTTACTCTAATGGGATTCACATTTTAATATTAATGACACTCTGCATTTTTAAGTCATTTAGACAGAGTTTTGCCTGTAAGGAAATAACAATTTTCTGTTTATTGCACATTTCTATATATACTGTATTTAGTTTAATTGCATTACTGTTCTATACTGAGTTAGTAAACCCTACATACAATACTCAATGATTGTCAAATTTCATTTGACCTCATTGAATTCACAGTACAATATTTTGCAATACAGTAATATATTAAGTTATTTATTATTAAAAATTACTAATCTTTTCATAATGACCTAAATATACTGCACAACACTTTGGTCTGAATTTAGAATAAGAAATGATGAAATGCAATGCCTTATTAAAGAATGATTCTATCCACCTAAATAGTGTGAAGAATCCACTAATGTTGGTATGATTTTTTTTAAAAGCATAACAAAGGTCAAATCAATGGCTGCTTTAGTAGTCATGGTCATATTGTCCTAATCTTCTTACATGGATTCAGGCCATGATTTGAATCTACTGCAACAGAGATTACCAGATCTGCTAAATTTATATTTTTCATTTGATCCCTTGTCTGTAGTCAATATTATGACAGCAAGACCCCAAACAATGGCATCAAGCCTTTATTATACTCTAAAAATAATTTAGATACAGAAGCATTATGGAGAGGGATTTGAAGTTTGGTAGGTTCAAATTCCTAGGGCTTCAATAGATGATGAGATTGGGATGCTTAGTCAGCTTAACCCTATTCTATGGAGCACATCTGTGCAGCCAACCATCAGGGCCAAAGCAATGACAGTCTATAATTAAAGGACAATGATGTAGTAATAATAATAATAATAATAAAAACAATAATAGTGTGTGAATGTGTTTGTGACTGGGTGTGTCCTCTGATGGAATGATGCCGGCACCGGCTGGCCTGTGACCTCATGAGGATTAGGAGAAGGATAATGCTAATAAATGCCAATAGATTGTTGACTTACAGCGTCTAATGTTTACACAGTATTTCTCGGGGGGTCTCTGCTTTCTTCTCTCATTTCAAAGATATGCATGCTAGGTTGATTGATGTATCTAAAGTAGCCCTTAGTGCATCAATGTGTGTGCCTATGATGGATTAGCACCCTGTATTAATGAATGTTAAGAATGTATGCAGATTCCATGTGTTAAGAAAAGTCCAATAAAAATTAACAACAACAGCAGATATTCAAAAAAATACTATGGTTGAAGCTGTAGAGAATACTGGATGCTGTAAAAATGAAATAAATATTAAATTTAACGTAGTTTTACTCTTAATGATTTCAGGTGTACTTACCAGCGTCTAAGGCGATTTGAGCCTTCAATCAATTCAGCTGTAGTATTTTTTGATTCAGGAAAACACAAGATAAACTGACCACACAAAACCACACTGGACTTGTCTGGAGATCTATTGCTTGGACATTTTGAGTTACTCTATGTTCGTATGGTCAATAAACATAACGAGTGGGTAGTTGGCTCCTCTGGCCAAAGCTGCCATTTCTTAAAATAACTTAATGACCACTATTTCCTCAACTCTTACATCATAATTGCAATAATTTATGTCACCTTGGTGTTGATCCACTGGCAAAAACTGCTCTAAGTGCCTACTCCTTCCAGATGCTGCTCCTGACATTAAATGAGATCATGAAGTCCCGGAACCATCTTTAAGGGTGAACATTCAGGGTTATTGATCAGTGAAGGTCAGGCATAATCCAAACTTCCCTGTGGAGGTATGGGTCTGGTGAAATGAATACAGGGAAAGAGTAAGCAAATGCTAAGCAAAGAGGTCAAAATATACTGTGCATGAGATAACATCAATAATAATATATGACGTAGTAACACAGATTAGGCATATGAAACTTTACAAAGCTACTTTGAAACAAAAATAAATTACATAGACAAACTAACAAATCTGACTAGGGCTATGTAGAAACTGAATTGCTGGCTACTATGGACTATGGGTGCTATAATGAGTGTGGCTAGAGGATGTGAAAGTGAAAGTGAAAGTGATACATTCTGCCACTGTGTTTGCACACAGCGGAATTGGCCCTCTGCATTTAACCCATCCGTGCAGTG
>JAOUQT010087477.1:0-20012 GCA_025769995.1 Xyliphius kryptos
CCCAATCCAAAATGTGCTTCGCAATGACAATTAACAAATCTCAGGGTCAGTCTCTCAAGTGAGTCACCGTAGCAACGGGCAATGTCTATTTTAATATAAGCTCCTTACTCACCCTGTGGATTCGCCCCCCGGAATACCTTGGACAGGTCCTGCTGGGGCATATAGGGCAGTGACTGGATGTATTTTTGGGCCTGAAAATTAAAAAAAAAAGCTAAATGTGTGGTGACCCCCGATCAATAATCAGTTTTAATTGAAGAAAATGAATCCAGTCTTACATGCTCAGAGGAAATCTTCTTCAGCAGGTCCGGGGTCGGTGTGCCGACCACCTCCATTATTCTTTTCAGCTGATCGATATCTAAAGACGCAACGTTAAGGACCAACAACACAACGAAGGAATCTCCTAGACACAAAGACCAGACCGTATGACATCATCATGATTGACGGGTGAAGCGAATAAGGCCGATCGCTTCATCTCCACCTGTTGGTAGGTGGATGTATTACATGAGGTTGTTCAAGTGTAAGGAGCACATTGCAATGATGACTGGATCAGAACATCGACACTGCAGCTCGTGGGGGGGGTCCTGGGCTGCAGGGGGCAGTATCTTCTTTGACCGGGTCATTGGGGGTGAAGGTTGGAGCGTGGGGTCTGCTCCTGTAGATCAGCAAGCTGGAGAAGTGAATGCCGGTTCCCATAGAAAGGAGCATTTAGGAGGAGCATACTGACCGCTGTCCGGTGCTGAAATCACCATCACCATCACCATCCCAACTGAACCGTGGATCAATAGAAGAATGGGGAGGTCTGATCAATCAGGTTTTCTTCATGGTTGGTGGGGTGGGTGTCACCGACATGGAGAACACATGGCACCAGGATGCATTATGGGAAGAAGGCACCTCCACCTTCCTAAACATGGTTACAGACCATGTTCACCCCCAATTAAAGGAACAGTGTTCCTGATGGGTGTGGCCTTTTTCAGCAGAATGATGCTCCAGCACCTCTGGGATGTGTTGGATGAACACGCCAATGAAGGCTCCACCTCTTACAGGAGTTATAATATCTGCTGCGTACATCTTCAGGGCACAAGAGGAGTCTAGGTCTTAGATCAAGGCTGTTGGCACCATATTTGGAGGGTGGGTAGTGTATATAAATATGACTACTTGGCCACTGGTTGGTTAGTTTTCTAAGAAAGAATACAGCAAAGGAGCAAACATCTGCTTCCTGTTTAACGGTCCCGTGATATCCAAACGTTTCGGACAGGAAGAGAAACTCACGCCTCTGAGAACCGAAAGCGCTGGTTTTAAAATGTTACTTTCAGTTTAATTCGGATGTTTAGAACCTCGAGTAGACAGATTAGATTAGTTCAAAATGTATTAATTTATAATAATAACAATAAATTGGCTGCTTTTTTTCCATTTCCCGGGACGTCCACATGTTTTTGAACCCATGTCTCCCTAAGACGTTAGGAATTCATGGTTGGATCTTTATATACTTTTGGACACATGACTCTGGTTGTGTGAGGGTCCACATACTTTTGGAACAAGACTCTGGGCTTTCCAATTGTTTTGGACCAAAAATATGTGGACACCCAGGAACTCATTTACAAATGTTTGGACATCCTGAGTCATGTGGCCAAAAAAATGGGGACGCCCAGAATTTTGTTCCAAAAGTATGTGGACCCTCACTCACGTGTCCAAAAGTATGTGGACACCCAGGAACTCATTTCCAAAAGTTTGGACAACTGAAATCATGTGTCCTGAAGTATGTGAACAACCAGGAGGACATGGCTCCAAAAGTATGTAGACACCCAGAAACTCGTTTCCAAATGATTGGACAACCTGAATCATGTGTCCAATGATCAACCTACCTGCCGATTATACGTTCCCTCTTGTAAGCCTTGGGTTTGGTCTACGGTTGTCTTTCTGGTGTCCTTGGACAGCTCCTTTGTCTTGGCCACGGTTGACGAGGTATTAGAATTGTTCGGATTAGCATAGACTCGGGTCGTCCAAACATTTGATGAGGAGTTCCTGGGCATACCTTTTGGACCCATGCCCCATGGAGATCCACATATTTTTGAACACGACTCTGGTCCGTGGTCCACCTACTTTTGGACACACGTCGATGAGCGTCCACATCATTTTGGATCAAAACCCTGGTTGTCCAACCTTTTGGAAATGGGAATTTAGGGGGTTACTGATGGTAGCCTTTGTTCCTTTGGTCCCAGGCCTCTGCAGGTCGTTCATCGGGTCCGTCCGGGTATTTCTGGTCATACCCCACGGTATGAGATCCTGCCCGCAGACCGAGAAAGATCATCAATGGTCTTGTACGTCTTCCATTTCCTGCCGATCGTACGTTCATTCTTGGAAGCCTCTAGGCCGGTCTACGGTCTTCTTCCCTATGACCTTGTACAGCTCCTTGGTCTTGGCCGCGGTTGACGAGGTCCAAAAGGTGTCCTTAACAACAGTAACGAGGGAAGGACAGGTCCATGAGGTACAACGTACCTCAAATACAGACCAAAGGATACAGTCATTTCCAGGAAACAATACTTTGCCTTTGATGAGCTCACCCATAATGCACCCCACGGACCAGATGTCCACTGCAAACCAAACCGTATAAGGCAGTTAGGTCCAGTGCAACCACGGTAACATATCCAAGACTTACAAGTATCCCACCATACAGATTCCCTGGAGCAATGCAAGTTCAGGGTCTTTCCCAAGGAGCGTCAGTGGACCAGGGATTTGAACCCCAACCCTTAGATTGCTAGGCCATCCCCCCTGAGCTACCGCCCCCTCCCTAATGCAGGAACTGCTCACCTGTCTGATTGTAGTGCATCCAGTTCAGCATTATTTCCGGCGCTCTGTACCAGCGGGTCGCCACGTACCCAGTCATCTCGTCGTCGGTCTGCCGGGCTAAACCAAAGTCCAGGATCTAACCACAGACGGCGTTACGTTAGGAACAAGACCGCAAACTGAACCGGATCGGTTCTTGTTCAGGACCGACCAAAACATTCTTTACTACGGAAGTCCAGGGAGGACATGCGTCATCTTGTTCTAGACGTTTAAAAAACGTCGTTGAAACTTGGCAGTATCGTTGTACCCATAACTCATTAGCCTGGACTCTTTGGGAGCAATTTGACGGGCGGTTTTCCTGCCCCGCCCCCTTTTTGGAGCCTTTTTTTGGTTAGCTGTTTAGCATGATTAGCATAGTTAGCGGGATTGGCATAGTTAACATGTTAGAATGGTTAGCAGTTAGCGTAATTAGCCTAGTTATTATGTTGGCATAATTAGCTTGGTTTAAAGGATTGGCATAGTCGGCCTAGTAACATCATTAGCAGGATTAGCATAGTTAACATGCTCACATGATTAGCATAGTTAGTATGTTAGCATGATTAGCATAGTTGAAATGATTGGCATAGTTGGCTTGTTAACATTATAAGCACAGTTAGCAGGATTAGCATAGGTAACATGCTCACTTGATTAGCATAGTTAGTTTTGTTAGCATGATTAGCATAGTTCGTATAGTTAGCATGACTAGCATAGTTGATCGGATTGGCATAGTTAGCATGTTAACGTGATTAACATGATTTGCATAGTTAGCATGTTAGCATTCTTGATTAGCATGCTAGCCACATCACCATAGTTAGCATGTTAGCCACATTAGCATAGTTAGCATGTTAGCCACATTAGCATGATTAGCATAGTTAGCATTAATTAGCCACCTTAGCCTCAAGGCAGGGGATATGTCGGTAGGGGGAGGTTGGAGATGGAGCTCCTAGGCAGGAGACATACGGATGAGGTAAAGGAGGATATGCAGAGGACCGGTTGAGGTGGAAAAGACTGCACTGGGCGCTGCAGCGCCTCCTAAAGAGGGAGAAGCTAAAAGAAGGGCCGTGTCCGGTTGTTTAAAAAGAGGTCGTAGTAAGGACAAAAAAATAATAATAACACGTTTACACGAACACTCTGGCGTTCCGGACTTTAGCATTTTTTCTTCTTACGGATTTGTAAAGATATAAAGAAGTCTCACTCTGAGTTCACAGTCTTCGTTCACTGCGACGTTGCTGGGCTTTAGATCCTGAGGAGCAGAAGATAACAGACAAGAATGAACCACTGAGTCCAAGACACAAGGAGGACAACGTTGGAAACATCCTTCCATTACTTTCCACTAGGGGTGCTGGGGGTCCAATACCCTCCCAGAGGAGAACGTTTCCGGCGCTGAGCAGATACACCCAGGACAGGGCACCTGCACGGGCTAGGTTCAGGGGGGTTCCCAATACCCAGGAATTTTAGAACCAAGGCCAGGGCACCTACACGGACTAGATTCCGGGGTGGGGGGTTCCCAATGCCCATAAATGTTAGAACCCAGGACAGGACACCTACACGGACTAGGTCGTGGGGGGTTCCCAATGCCCATGAATGTTTGAACAAAGGACGGGCACAAATCTATCTCACACCTCCCAAGTACCTACAAGGCTAAAATTGCCATCGTGATTCCCCATCATGTCCTTGGAACAACCAAGAACTTGGACGCAAGACCCCTCCAGAGTGAGCCCTTCCCTATCGTGTCCTTGGAAGACCTACTGACAAATTCCTGTCTAGAGCGATGAGATACTTGAGGTCCTCCTACACTAACAACACTTCTCTCCCGTGATTATTTACGATAATGTCGCCCCCTGGTGCCTTATCGCTACTTTAACCCTTGGTCTTTGGTCTTTCCTTAAAGATCCCAAATCATCTTCTGGCCATTTTCTCCCAGACGTTAATAAACGAGAAGAACTCACTCGGTGTATGAGTCCGGCTGAATGAATGTACTGTGGGGGAAAAAATACAAAATAAAAGTGTCAATCGAAGTTCTCAGGACGTTCAAACCGAAATGGTCTTCTTAAAACCATTAAGGCGTCAAAAAATTGCATTTTCTCAAATACCTTGAGGCCCCGGAGCAACTGGTAGACGAGGAACTGCACATGCTCGTCTGAAAGGCGCTGAAACTTAACTATGTTGTTGAGATCTGCCCCCATTAGATTGGTGACGAAGTACCTGGTGGGAGAACCAAAGAAAGGATCTTCAAGAACTGTTCTGTCTTCTGCGTTCTGGGAGGTTGAGATCAGGACATAGATGTGGAGAAGTTCCGGGTGCTGAGCTAGCAATCTAAGGATCTAAATGTCCACTGAGGTTATCAAGGTGGGTCCTTGAGCAAGACCCTTGACCCTCATTGCTTCTGTGACCCAACTAAGGATCTTCAAGGATCAATCAATGCCCTCAATGTTCTCTATGGAAAGAGGCACCAGGCACACGACACGCCACTTCCCCCACGCGTCCATCATATATAGCTCCCAGGAACCTCCCTGGACCCCGGCTTCTCGTCGAGAAGATTGAGAGCATTGAGAGACCTTTTAGTCCGTTCCATATCTTCTTATTCCAAAGAGCCGTGCTAGGAGAGTCTCTGCAGATGATACGAGACCGAGGGACCAATCGCGCTACCATGAGAGCGGTGTTAAACCAGTGTGTACTGAAGCTACTGTTGATCTCTTGATACTTACACTTCATTAAAATCTTCCAGCGATGACGCAGGAGAGAAAACATCTAGTAAGCCGATGACCTACAGAAAAAGGAAATATAGAGATATGATACATCATACATACTGATAATCCCAGGTCCATTGAAGTTATCAATCCTTGATCGAGACCCTCAGCCCTCATTGTTCCAGAGTGCTGCATCAACCGCTGCGTTCAGACCCCAACCAAGTTGAGATACCTGAACGTCGCTCTGGAGAAATAGCTTACTCTAAAATGGAGGAGACGTGAAAGAAAACGTACGACTACCATTGGAATGGACCAAAGAATAGCCAGAATGGCCTAAGCTCATCCAATGATCAGCTCCGAGAAGATCAAAGACTGTCTGGAGATACCTGTGAGTGCTGAGATAGTTAGAGGACATCTGTCTGAGGCTAATCTATTAGCAGGACGTCCCCGCAAAGTCCCACTGGTGGGGAAATGGAGAACCATGAGGACGCAGAGAGCTTCATGAAATGGGTTTCCGTGGTCCAGCAGCTGCATCCAAGCCGTACGTCACCAAGCGTCAGATGCAGTGGTGTAAAGAACGCCCCCACTGGACTCTAGAGGGGTGGAGACGCGTTCTCTGGAGTGACGAATCGCGCATCCGGCGATCCGATGGCGGTCGCCAGGAGAACGCTTCTTGTCTGGGCTTATTCTTCAGGAGCTGGGCTTGGGCCCTTAGCTCCAGTGAAAGGAACCCTGAATGCTTCAGCATACCAAGACATTTTGGACAACTCCATGCTCCCAACTTTGTGGGAACCCGGCCCTCATGGCGGTGCACTGGTACACCAAGCAAGGTCCATAAAGACCTGGAGGACAGGGTCTGGTGTGGATGAAGTCTCGAGTGCTGACCTTAACCTCTTCGAGAGCCAGGCCTTCTCGTCCAACATCAGTGTGTGACCCCTAAACCTTGTGGACAGCCTTTCAAATGGGTTGAAGCTATTCTAGCTACAAGGGGTGGACCAAGGAACCGGACTAAAATGAGGGGCACTTAGCAAGACAAACCCTATAAAGGAGTGCTTCTGCAGGTGGCGACCAGCACAGATACCAGGAGATAGGCCAGTTGACCAGGAGACATGGAGAGAATATCATTCTCCTCATCGGGAGCATGCCCAGACGTCGTAGGGAGGTCATACAGGCACGTGGAGGACACACACACTACTGAGCCTCATTAGAACTTGTCGTGAGGAATTTACACTCAAGTTGGATCAGCCTGTCATTTGATTTGGAGTAGGATTCCAAATCCAGACCTCCATGAGATCATCGTTTTGATGTTCTTTGGTTCTCAACGCGTTCCACCATCTACTGAACATTTGATTCATTCAGATCTAGGACGTGTTCTTGAAGTATTCCCGACTTACATTTTCATGCTTCATGTGCTTGAGCAGTCGCAGTTCTCGGTAGGATCGTCTGCTGTGTATGAGCGACTGGAAGGGGCGAGAGAGCTTCTTAATGGCCACCTTCTGACGGAGCTGCACGTCGTATGCCGAGCTGTGAAGAGAAATACACAAAAGTGAGATACACATAAAACAAAACGAATGTTACGTACACCTTCCTATTTATGATGCGCCAAATGTTCTCTATAGGTGAAAGATCTGGGTTGAGGGGTCAAATCCCAGGTCGCTATGGTTGCGGTGTTGGGCTATCAATCTGAAGGTTGTGGGTTCAAATCCCAGGTCCAGTGAAGATACCAATGTAGGTTCTTGAGCATGGCCCTCAACCCTCATAGCTGTATCAACTATACTGATAGTGTTAACGTTGGTGGTTCGCTGTGGTTGCGGTGTTGGGCTATCAATCTGAAGGTTGTGGGTTCAAATCCCAGGTCCAGTAAAGTTACCAATGTATGTTCTTGAGCAAGGCCCTAAACACTTAAAACTAAATCAATCATACCGATTGGGCGTTAACGTTGGTAGATCGCTGTGGTTGCGGTGTTGGGCTATTAATCTGAAGGTTGTGGGTTCCAATCCCAGGTCCAGTGAAGTTACCAATGTATGTTCTTGAGCAAGGCCCTCAACCCTCATAGCTCTATCAACTATACTGACAGTGTTAACGTTGGTAGATCGCTGTGGTTGCGTAGTTGGGCTATCAATCTGAAGGTTGTGGGTTCAAATCCCAGGTCCAGTAAGGTTACCAATGTATGTTCTTGAGCAAGGCCCTCCACCGTCATGGCTCTATCAACCATACTGATAGAGTATTAATGCCGAGAGTCAAAGCCACAATCTTTAGGTCAAAAGTCCTGAAACCACAAAGCCATGATCTGCATCTGGCTACACTTCTGGTCCTTGCTTGTTTAAGGGTACTATTAAGCCCTCTAAACGGGAAGCTCACAGTGTTTCCGCTCCATCGAGCTCTCAGACTAATGCTGGCATTAGAGTGAGGGAACATTAGATTTGTGAGCTGCAACGCCGTTATGGAAATCCATTTTGTTTAGCACTTGATAAACAAGTTCTGAGCCAATTCGGTCTCCAGCGCGTTTGGGACTGAAGCCAAAAAGCTTCTGGGTAATTTGCCCTGGCTGTCATTCCACAATTTTGAAGGTTTAGTGTAAATATATTAAAACTAGCGGAGCTACCCAGCGTTGGATTGGCACCCTGTCCTGGGGTAGCTGCCCAATTGCCAAGACGTTCTCCCAAGTTTCAGCCTTGTAGGTACTTGGGCAGACCCCAATGTGACAGTGGCGGGGTCTTGTGTTTGATGGCGATATCAAACCAACCATTGAATTTAGGAAAACAAGAAGCGCCTTATCGTTCCAAGGACATGATGGGGAGTCACGATGCCCAGTTTCAGCCTTGTGGGTACTTGGGAAGACCCCAATGTGACACTGGCGGGGTCTTCGAATCCATTGCGATATTAGAAGAACCATTGATGTTAGGAAAACAAAAATACTTAGTTTGTCCAAGGACATGATAGAGAGTCACGATGCCCAGTTTCAGCCTTGTAGGTACTTGGGAAGACCCCAATGTGACACTGGCGGGGTCTTGCATTCGATGGCGATATCAAACCAACTATTGAATCTTAAAATCTTCTGGATTTAGTTCCTTCTCGCGGCGTTTGCTTCGCGTCGAAAAGATTGACCCTCGATGTCAGGACGCGTGTTTATGTTTTGGCCGGCTTCAAAGGAAGTTGTATTTGCAGCAATAAAACTATCACCATGACAACTCACCATGGCAACCATATCAGAAATGTAGCAGGTGGTCTGGATTTGTAAATATAGACCTAGCGCTATATAGACAGCGCTACTGATGCTAAAAGCTAACAACAGCGCCCCCACACACCCCTTAGAACGTCATCAGATCGGGTAAATCCAACATACACTATAGTGCCAAAATTATTTGCTCACCTGCCTTTACTAATCCATAGGGGTCAGTATGATGTGGGTCCAAGCTAGAACAGCTTTGACTTCCACCTCCACCAAACTTCACACTTGGCATAGTGTACAGACAAGTAGCGTTCTCCTGGAGACCGCCAAACCCAGACTCATCAGATCACCAGATGGAGAAGCACGATTGGTCCCTCCAGAGAACGGGTCTCCACCGCTCTAGAGTCCAGTGGAGGTGCGCTTTACACCGCTGCATCCGTCGCTGGATGACAAACGGCTTGGATGCAGCTGCTGGACCATGGAAACCCATTCCATGAAGCTCTCTGCACTCTGTTCTAGAGCTAATCTGAAGGCCACGTGAAGTTTGGAGTTCCGTAGTGACCGACTCTGCAGAAAGATGGCGACCTCTTAGCACTCTTCCGTCAGTTTCTGTGGCCTACCACTTGGCGGCCGAGTTGCCGTCGTTCCCAAACACTGTGGAATGTTTAGGAGCTGCCTAGCTGCTCGATTTGATACCCCTCTGGCCATGGAAGGTACTGCAACACCTGATTCTGATCATTTGGATAAGTGAGCAAATACTTTTGGCACTATGGTGTATTAATTATTTATGATGCCCAAATCCATCTGTAAACCCGTTCGGCCGTTGTGAACTCATACCAACGTGAGTGAAACAATAGAGATGCAGAGATTTGGGTCCACTGATTGTTTAATCGATTTAGAAACACTTTGTGGAACGAACCTTACCCAGAAGGCCGCAGAGCTGCATTAAAGATGGAAAGGAAATGTGATATGGACGCAGACTGCAAATACACCACACAGCACCTCACTGTGTGGCTCCTCATACAAAAGAAAGCCAGACTTGAACGGCGCATCGTCTCACCGTCAGCGGCTCAGGCACGTCCCAAATTACAGCTGCAGAACCCAGAGCGCAACTTCACCTCCATGATGCTGCAGCAGCAGCACGCCGGTGTTTTTGCTGTTGTGGTGTTGTGATGGTGGAGGTGGTGTAGTGGTGAAGTGGGTGGTATTGTGCTGTGCTGTGCTGAGATGTCCTCTGGTGGTGTGATGGTTCTGTGGTTCTGTGGTTGTGTGATGGTTCTGTGATGGTTCTGTGATAGTGTGATGGTTCTGTGATGGTTGTGTTATGGTTCTGTGGTGGTTCTGTGATGGTGTGATGGTTCTGTGATGGTTCTGTGATGGTTCTGTGATGGTTGTGTGATGGTTCTGTGGTTGTTCTGTGATGGTGTGATGGTTCTGTGATGGTGTGATGGTTCTGTGATGGTTGTGTGATGGTTGTGTGATGGTTCTGTGATGGTTCTGTGATGGTGTGATGGTTCTGTGATGGTTGTGGTGGTTCTGTGGTTGTTCTGTGATGGTTGTGGTGGTTCTCTGGTTGTTCTGTGATGTTGTGGTGGTTCTCTGGTTGTTCTGTGATGGTTGTGGTGGTTCTCTGGTTGTTCTGTGATGGTTCTGTGGTTGTTCTGTGATGGTTGTGATGGTTCTGTGGTTGTTCTGTGATGGTTGTGGTGGTTCTCTGGTTGTTCTGTGATGGTTGTGGTGGTTCTGTGGTTGTTCTGTGATGGTTGTGGTGGTTCTCTGGTTGTTCTGTGATGGTTGTGGTGGTTCTGTTATGGTTCTGTGGTGGTGTGATGGTTGTGGTGGTGCGTAAAAGGCAGACTCACCACACTGAGCCGTACGCGCCTGATCCCACCGGCGTCAGCATCTGGTAGCGCTCGGGCACCTCCCATACGGTTTTGTTCAGCTCCTGCCGATAGAAGCCCGGTTTCCCCGACATGTTCTCCGTGGTGGGGGGTAAGAGCAGCGGTTCCGAGGGGCGCGTGCAGTGTGCGCCCTCTGAAACGAGCGAGACGCGGCGCCGATGAAGCCGGACGAGCGGCGCTTTACCAGAATGGGAGGCACCGTGGGGCGCGCGCGTGGAGGTGCGTGCGCGCGCACGCGAGTTGTGCAAGTGGGATGGGGGGGGGGTGGATGCAGCTCTTTGTTATTAAAGAATTTCGGAAACGGCTCTCAGTGACCGTCTTCTTTGGTGAAACCAAGCCATTACGCATATTATGACGTCATCCAAATACTAATTTCTAAATCATATTTTTAATTACATTAAATTACACACACATAATAAAAGCAAAAGTTTGTGCACAACGCCATCTGCAGATGCCGTGAGGTATTTAAAATTGCTTTTAATCATGTTATGAAAGAATATGTGACCTCTACAGTCACAATCCATACCTCGGGTGGCACTCCAATGGCCACCACCCAATGCGCTCAGGATGGGGGTGTTATTGTCTATGATGTCACGGCTGGACGAACGACTCAGCCAATCGTATTTATTTTAGTGCTTTTCTTTTATTTATGTTATAAAACAATACCGGGGATGCATCAGTGACCCCTATAGGTGCAAACCATACCTCGGGTGGCACTCCTCCCATGGCCACCACCTTCTGGGGTGCCGATGTTTCCGTCAGAACTTCAGATAAAGCACTTCCGCCTCTCGGTGCGGGGAATCCAGGTCACAGGTTCGAATCCCGTTCTGGGTTTGGTGGGTTTTCTTGGAGTTCCGCAGTCTGGAACCTCCCACCCATGGTCCTAGTAGAGGATTAAGTTGTGAAGATAATGAGATAAGATGAGATGAGATTTTGCAGGTCATCTATCTCCCTCTTGTGGTCAGAATTGGATGTTACAGCTTCAAATCAGTCATAGTGCTTTTTGAATATTATCCATCCATTATCTTCCGCTTATTCCTCTACTAGGGTCACGGTGGGGTTCTCCATGCCCATCCAGGGGAGAACATCTCGGGTGCTTGGCAGATACACCCAGCACAGGTCGTCAATCTGTCGCTGGGCACTCACTCACACACACACACACACACACACACACACAGACTATATAGGGCAATTTAGAGCAGGTGATTTACCTTGAATCCATGTTTGGGAGAAACCGGAGGAAACCCACATAAACACGGGGAGAACATGAAAAGTCCACCCAGGCGAACGTGCTAACCACTAAACCAGCGTGTCGACCTGGTGTTTTATTGGTTTACCATCCATCCATCCATACATTATCTTCCGCATGTTCCTGTACTAGGGTCGCGGTGGGGTTCCTCATGCCCATCCAGGGAAGAACATCTCGGGCGCTGGGCAGATACACCCAGGACAGGGCACCAATCCATCTCTGGGCACATACACTCACACATCCACTCACACTATATGGGGCAATTTAGAACATTCAATTTACATAGAATCCATGTTTTTTTTTTTAACTGTGGGAGAAAACCTGAGAACCTGGAGAAAACCCAACAATTGGCTGCTCTAAATTGCCCCTATAGAATGAGAATGGGTGCGTCTGTGTAAGTCTGTAATCAGCGATAGATTGACGCCCATCTCCTAAAACGGTCTCCCCTAGATGAACGATGAACCTAGGGAATCCTTCTGCGACCCTAGTAGATTCCAGGTTCAAATCCCGATCTGGGTGGAGTTTCCATGACCTCCCTGTGTCCGTGTGGGTTTCCTGCGGGTTCTCCGGTTTTCTCCCACAGACCAAAAACATGGATTCCATGTAAAATGAATGCTCTAAATTGCCCCGTATAGTGTGTGCCTGTGTGAGTGAGTATGTGTCCAGCGCCCGAGACGTTCTCCCCTGGATGGGCATGGGGAACCCCACCGCGACCGCGAAGTGGAAGATAATGGATGGATGGATTACTGTGCTTTATTAGCTGTAACCAAAGCACCGTGGAAACCACAATTACCGGACAGAACCTGGATTGTAGGATTTGTAGGACTAGTGGTGTTGCAAGGTGTGTCTTGGCTCATATGCAGATAACACTGACATATTGCCACCAGATGGGGGCCAGATCCATTTTGGAACATGTTTCAGTAGGTGGACCATACTGCAAGGAAATGGTAGCTCAACGGTCAGGTGTTGGACCATCAATCAGAAGGTTAGGGGTTCAAATCCCAGGTCCCCTGACGTTACCAATGAGCAAGATCCTCAACCCGAATTGTTCCAGGGTGCTGTGTGTAACCTTGTGTTGTGACCCTAACCAATTTGAGATTCTTGTTGCTTTGGATAAATGTGTGGACCACCCTTTGGTTGGAATGCAGTTTGCCGGTGCCAACATCTGAGCTGAGACCATGTACTATAGTAAAAAGCAGCACTATATAAATATATGCACTTAAATTTATGTTAGCAGGCAGATTATTCTTTGTAGAGTTTCGTGTAAAACCATAAAGAACGTTGGGTTACTGTGGTAAACAGAACATGTTCAGCCTGAATGGAAGCTAACAATAAAAGTCGAATTATTGTCGCTGTTTTTCACTAGTCAGCTAGTTGAGATAATAATTTATTGGTTAAACAAGCCTTACTCTAACTAAATCGTGGTAAAAAAAAAAGAATAGAAAAGAAAAAAAAAACGATTACCGGATGCTAATGCTAACGGGCGTTGAATACACAAGTTACCTCAGGTAGATTAAATAAGTTGTTGTGTATAATATTGGCATCTTTTGTTTTATGACGTATTTTGTCAGCGTAGTGCAAAAGAATTGGGACTGGTGTCTTTTAATGGACAAATAATTTTTTTTAAAAATAATTGAAAACGGGAATTTTTGAAATGCTATGAACGTTGTTTTCCACTAGAGGGCAACAGAACTACATTTAACATATGGCGTCACTACATTTACATTTGGTCATTTGGAACAATGAAGGTTAAGGGTTAATTCAAGGTGAATTGACTGCTCTAATGTGCGTGTGTGAGTGAGTATGTGCCCAGCCATATAGCTTGACGCCCTGTCCAGGATGTATTTGCCCAGCGCACGAGACGTTTTCCCCTGGATGGGCATGGGTCAATCGCTACACACCATGCACTCTGGGCATCCCCTCTAAACACACGCCAAACACTACACACCAAGCAACCCGTGTCATACCCTCCACTCTACCCGCAGGCCAATCCCTACACACCAAGCACCCCGTGTCATACCATCCACTCTACCCAAGCGCCCCACATCATATCCTCCCCTCTACCCGCACACCAATCGCTACACACCAAGCACCCCGCATCATCCCCTCCACTCTACCCAAACGCCCCGTGTCATCCTCTCCAGTCTACCCACATTATATCCTCCACTTTACCCAGGCGCCCCACATCATATCCTCCACTCTACCCGCACGCCAATCGCTATAGAGGTGACACACACCAAGCGTTCTAAACCCTACACCCTATCCTGCAACCTCAACCTTATTCATTCGGATACTTTTATCATAGAATATGTGTTGCCATGGTCACAGAGTCCCGAATGTTACTGTAACATCAGTTTGTTTTATTCTTAGATGTCTGGCATTTTTATTTCCCGCGGCGTATTCCGTGTTTCTCATGCATACAGTCAATGTAAAGGAATAACTGAAACTTCCGAGACTGTCCAATAAAGTCAAACCACACGTGTCAGGTAATACTATTCACTAAAGGTATTATAAACATGCAACAGAGCGCGTTTACATGTTCTGCCAATGTTAACGATAAAGCGTTTTCTTAATGAATCTGCCTTTGAGGCTGAGAAGCAAGACGGTTGGCTAGCAAACATGCTAATATGATCCCTACCACCTGGGTAAATGCCAGCGCTAACACGGCAGCGGCGATGTAAAAGATGTTGGAGTTGACCAAACTAAAAACTTTCCTAAAACAACCATGGTGATGGATGTTGCCGGGACCCCCTTCTGGCAGTGGCCTGTTATGACAAGCTTTGCGCCGGATACAGCAACTGTCCGGCACGGACACCGAGTTTGTCTCGTTGTCCAAGAAATCGGTGAACGAAACGGCGTCCTGCATGGCCCACTCGGACAGGTTCCAGTCCTGCCAGCTCTCTGCCCCGCAGCACTTCAGCGCTCTCTGGAGGCTGTCCAAGGCATCTGCAAGGCCCTCGTCTTCGCCGTAGTTTTCCACCGCTCTGTGGAGACCGCTGCGGAAGCCTGCGGCGATGTCTTCCCTGTAGAAGAGCCCCGACAGCCCCGCGGCCAACCCCCCCATCAGCACGGCGAGCTGGAAGAAGCCGAAGGTGCGGAGAAGGCAGGGGAGGTTGGCCGCCACGCCGAGGCAGCCCAGGAAACCCCAGGTAGTGATGGCTGCCCCTGTGACCAGCAGGCCCAACGGGGCATTCGGGTAGCGATTGGAGGAAAGCAGCATGTAGTCGGCCAGGGATGCTCGCGCCCAGATACCCAGGGTGAAGATGGTTAGCCCAGCCGCCCAGAAGAGACAGCTGAAGATGAGTAGCGTCAGACGCAGCAGCGGCACGATCCCCACCGCTTGACAGCATGGTGGGGCGGGAGCGGCTTGAGGAACGCGGGGCGCCAGCGAGGCTTCTGATCCCAGCGACAGTGAAAGACGCTGCGGCCGATGGTTGCTCAGGTTGTTCTGCTCCTGGAAGTACGTAGGCTGGTATCCGGGCAGAGCCGAGGGGCGACGTGCCACGGCGGGCAGGTTGTGTGTCCCCAAGCCTCTCGGTGATGACAGCCTTCGAGCGAAGTGCTGATCCTTTCCGCGCCGAGGGCTCAGCTGAGCAGGCAGCGAGTCATAAGATGCCGTCACGAGTCCACAGCTCATGGTCCTGGCTGGAGTTTTGTCTGTTTTCCACTCCCTCTCTCTCATTCACTCCTCCTTTTTATCAACCTCTGTTTAGATTCCCCACACCCCCATTCTTTTACGGCCGACCATCAAGGGCTATCTCCCCCCTCACACACTCGCACTATAAATTGTCCTCGGTGCAGAAACACTCAGCAATCTTATCGCCGTCTGCAGCGACGGTCTGCCCTCTACAGGATAAAAAAAAGGCTGATTTTTTTTACCGCACTCCTCGGCCACTGCGGTAAAATTCGGACAAGATGCTTGGACTGGATCGGTCTGGCTCATGGGAGGAAAATCCATCCGGGTGGGGGAACGGGAATGGCATTGAGGTGCATTATGGAAACCCCATCGACTGACACAAAGTAATTGATGGTGATTCCCAGTTCAGAATTGGGAATTCCAGGATCAATCGCTGTCAAGGTCATATGTCAATTCCTTTCATGGCCACAGGGGTACAAACTCAGGCAGCTAGGCATGCAGACCGTATTTTACAAACATTTGGGATAGAATGGATTGCTCTCGGAGCTTAGTGAATTCCAGAGTGGAACTGTAATAGGATGCCACCTAAAGGCTTTCTAAACTGACAGAATAGTGCAAAATGGTTGCCATCTTTCTGCAGAGTCCGGAACTCCAAACTTCACGTGGCCTTCAGATTATCTCCAGAACCGTACGCAGAGAGCCACATGGAATGAGTTTCCATGGTCGAGAAGCCATACATCACCAAGTGCAATGCAAAGCCTTGGATGCAGTGGTGTAAAGCACACCCCCATTGGAATCTAGAGCGGTGGAGACGTGTCCTCTGGAGTGACAAATCACGCTTCTCCAACTGGCGATCTAATAGACGAGTCTGGGTTTGGCGGTTGCCAGGAGAACGCTGCACGTCTGACTGCATTGTGTCAAGTGTAAAGTTTGGTGAAGGGGGGATTATGGTGTGGGGGTTTTCTTCAGGACCCTTAGTTCCAGTGAAAGGAACTCTGAATGCTTAGTGTCCTAACTTTGTGCAACAATTAAAAGCCGGCCCAATTCTCTTCTTTTACGGACCCAGCAAGTTTCATAAAGACCTGGGACAAAGTGTGGTGTGGAGGAACTCTTGAGTCCTGACCTTAACACCATAGAACATCTTTGAGAGCCAAACCTTCTCGTCCAACATCAGTGTGAGACCTCACAAATGGTCTTGAGTTCTGACCATAACACCATAGAACATCTTTGAGAGCCAAACCTTCTCGTCCAACATCAGTGTGAGACCTCACAAATGGGCTTCTGAAAGAATGCTCCAAAATTCCCATAAACACACACCTAAACCTTGTGGACGGCCTTCCCAGAACAAGTTGAAGCTGTTCTAGATGCAAAAGGTGGACCGACGTCATACCGACCCCTATGGATAGGAATGGGATGTTACTTAAGGCCATGTGTGAGTTAAGGCAGGTGAGAAAATACTTTTGGCAATATGGTGTAGGTACCTGTGACAGTGTCAGGCAAGGCGTTGGTTTCCATCTTCTCGTCTTTATGCAGGTGGCTCCAACTCCACCCCATGGGTTTCCATGATCTGCTCTCCAGCTTATAGCTACTTGTGTGCTATCCTGGTCAAAGAAATGTCTTATTCGTTTCTCCGTGATGTATCATCAGCTCTGAACCCATAACACGTCATTCTTTAACATCCATGCCCATCCAGAAGAGAACATTTCGGGCGCTGGGCAGATACCCCCACAGTCCAAAAACATGGATTCCAGGTAAATTGAAGGCTCTGAATTGCCCTGTATAGCATGTGTGAGGGAGTGGCACCCTGTCCTGGGTGTATCTGCCCAGCGCCCGAGATGTTCTCCCCTGGAACCCCACCACGACCCTCGTAGAGGAATAAACAGAAGATAATAGATGGATGTAAAGGATTGTTGGAGCCAAGTTTTGGCTTTGTAGGTACACTCGAAGAGCCCCATTCATCCAAGGTTTGACGTTTGAGAACAATTGAACTTAGAAAAAGCGAGAACCAGTTTCCAAGGACATGGTAGGTGATCACGGTGCCAAGTTTCAGCCTGGTAGGTACTCGGGAAGACCCGATATGACAAAGGTGGGGTCTTGAGTTTGATGGCGATATCAAACAAACCATTGAATTTAGGACGTTTGGGAGTTTCCATGTCCTCCCCGTGTCCGTGTGGGTTTTCTCCGAGTTCTCCGGTTTCCTCCCACAGTCCAAAAACATGTATTCCAGGTAAATTTAAGACTCTAAATTGCCCAATTATTTGAATCAAGCTCAGATTTTCGTGGCTTTAAAGCGTTGGGGCTAAAATAGACGGGCAGCACCAACCACAAGACATAAATTTGTGTATTACTGTCTATTACCTCCTACGTTCTCATTAATCAACCAGAAGCCTGACCCAGTCCCCTCCCCCTCCCAGTCATTCCATCCTCCGGAAAATCATTACTGTCTTTTCCGATAATTAAAAGCCCGCATGAAATGTGGCTCCTCGTTAGAAACCAACGATCAATAAACCTGAAATATCACAGACTCCCACAGCCAGTGAGCGGCGACGCAAGGTGAGAACGTCAGAAACCCAGACGACCACATCAATCACCTTGATCTGTAATGCCACCGGATTCTCAAATATTCAGACAAACGACTTTATGCTTTTAGTTTATAAAGAAAACCGAGATTTTTACTCTTTATTAAAGTGTAGCCACACATTTCTAGAATGCGTTTTATTGGCCCCGACAATATCAGACAGAACCACAAGGGGGAGATATACATATTTTGAAAGTTGATTTTATTAGATCAAGGAAATATGAAATACCTCGGATCACTCGCACGTCCCACCTTCCACCTACAGTGTTATGGTAAAACAGAACCACAACATACAGCAGGTGGCGCTGTTTTATGCAAGCACAACAGCGTTCACCTGAGGGAGCGTGCACCCCCTACTGGAAATAAATGAAAGAAACAAAGGATAAAATGGAGGTGCATATCGACTTGGACAGTGCCTTGGACACGGGGAGGACATGGAAACTCCACCCAGATCGGGAATCCCCAGCGCTGAGAGGGAGTTGGGTGGAGTTTCCATGTCCTCACCCGGTCTGCGTGGATTTTCTCCGGTTTCCTGAGTGAGTGTGTGCCCAGTGATGGATTGGCGCCCTGTCCTAGGTGTATCTGCCCAGCGCCTGTGATGTTCTCCTTGGATGGGCATGGGGAACCCCACCGCGACCCTAGTAGAGGAATAAGCGGAGGATAATGGAAGTGGTAGCTTGGTAGCTCAGTGGTTAGGGTGTTGGGCTGTCAATCCTTGGCAGTCCTTGAGCAAGACCCTTAAACCTGGAGTCTGGAGTCCCGCAAGGCTCGGTACTCGGACCCCTCCTCTTTTCATTATACGTCATTGCTGTGCACCATCATTAAGGCACATGGTTTCTCTTACCGTTGCTGTCCATCCATCCACGACCCCTCAACCTCAAACCTGATATCCGCCTGCCTCACCGACATATCTGATTGGATGAAGGTCCGTCATCCTAAATGAAACCTAGCTAAACCCTCAATCCATCATGACCCGACACTCCAGATTGGCAGCTCCACAATCTCTCCAACCGACTCGCTCCATAATCTTGGTTTCTCAATCGACGATCATCTCAAACCTTCAGATCAGGTCATGAGAACTGGCCGTTCCTGCAGATTCATTTTGGAGAACATCAGGAACATCAGATCTCAGCTGCTGGTCCAGGTTGCTGGTGTCCCAATGTCAACAATCAGCCCGACTCGTGTTTAACCAACCAACGCGAACTCATGTCACTCCATTAGCTCCCTCTAGCTGCTGTATTCAGTACAAGGTACTTACTCTGACCTACAGGAGCATCTCTGGATCTCCCCCCTCCTACCTTCAGTCTTTCCCAAATACACCCCGTCTCGTTCAATGCCAATGAACGTCGCCTGGTGATTCCAACTCACCGAGGCGCTAATTCTCACTCACCACTGCTAAATGGTGGAACGACCGTCCCAACAACATCCGTAAGGCTGACTTACTCGGCATATTCCAGAAACTTCTCAAAACACACCTCAGACTTGCTATAAAAACAAATAATATAGCCAGATTTATGCGCGGGGTTGACAATGGATGGATGGGGAATCAAAACTTTATGCTAGTTTGTGGGTCTCCAGGCCTCAAGGGGCGCCAGCACACATACGCCACGTTATCAACGCCTCAGCTTCGTAGTGTGTTGCTTTTGGAGAGTATCCGGAGCGAGGCTCGGGACACGTCGGTACGAAGGCTGTATGAGGTGGAGTGGACGCTGGAAAACATGTCTGTTTCAAGCGGAGGACGAATTACGAAGGCGGTTGGCAACAACTGGACTGAGAATGATCAGGAGAAGGTGGGCAGAAATAATGAATCGGGAAGTGAATGTGAGGAAATGGAAGACAGCGGAAGTTGTGAACCATGGACAGTATGTAGGGGGAAAAAGCGGAAAAAGAAGGACAAACCACCACATAGTGACGAAGAGGAGATGACTAATGCTACAGAAAATAGTGAGGAATATAAAGTTA
>JAOUQT010087572.1:0-20001 GCA_025769995.1 Xyliphius kryptos
GATGTTCAACTTCACTTTCATGTTCATCAAACCAATCTTTTGAACTCTGGTATGTCACCCATAATGTTGTGTGCATTTTAATATTTGGAGCAAAACTATGCTCTTACCCAGCTAATCGAACCTTCACACTCTGCTCTTACTGGTGCAATGTGCAATTTAAAGAAGATTGGCCACCAGGCTGCTCCAATTTAGCCATGAAACCTCTCACACTAAAATAAAATGACAGTTTTACTGTCCATCCCCTGTATATATATATATGTGGAGGCAAGATCATGTTGTGTGAAATTATGTACTTATAAACATATAAACAAAGTCATATAATATTGTCTGCACTGTGTAGGAATACATCAGACACGTAGATCCGGTCACTCAGCTGGGACTGAGCTCTGACAGTGTGGAGGGATATCGTATTGGAGATGTGATGAGACCCAGTGGAGCACAAATGCCAGAACTACTTCCCTGTGGATACCTGGTCGGCGAAAACGACACAATAAACATTTTACTTAAAGGTACAGTACAAACAGAACAGATCTTTGCCTACATAATTTTATAGTCATGACATTTGATCTAACAAATGTAAGTAATTTGTGGGCATTTGGTTCTTAGTAGATTTGCTCAGTCTGCAAGTGTAAACGATTAGGGAAATAAAAAATGTTTTGTTTTGGTTTTTTTTTTTTATTTCTTTTTGTATGATTTACTGTATTTATGACTCAATATCTTGTGGATATGATTTTGTAAACATGGTTTTATGTAATAGAAATGTGTGCGTGTGTGTTTTTGTGTGTGCGCACATCTAGGTGTTAAATCCTGCTCCATTGATTCCCTGGTATTTGAGACACTGATCCCGAAACCTGTCTTGCAGCGCTATGTATCTTTACTGCATGAACATCGACGGCTCATTTTGTCTGGTATGTTATGTTTCATAATTTTTAGCATTATTATTATTGTTCATCAGTTTATTAGTTCAGTGTGTTGGTTTGGGTTTCAAAGTGTCAGTTTTGCTGATTGAGTTTTGAGGGAGTTTCTAGTTGAAGGTGTAAAGACTAGCTTATACTTACTTTAGTATATAAGTTGTAGTCTGCAGTATTAGTTTTCTTTATGCTTATATATGTTGAGTTGTAGTTTATAGTGTAATGTTGTTGTAGGTTTTAGTTCATAGATTGATATGTTGATTCATAACACTGGTAGTTCCAGTCTTTAAATCTGATTGCCTGAGTTGTTTGTCCAGTCGTGACACTATTGTCAATAATGCACGCCTCTGATTGCTTCACACTTATATTAATGCATGACATACAATACATTATTTTTCCAATGTTTTATTATAAACTGCATTCTGTAAGATGTACTTCATTGTTAGAGAAACCAGATTACTCAGCTACACTGTTGCCAACTAAGTGACTTTGTCATTATAAATAGCAACTGTTCAGACTCTCTAACGACTTTGTTTGGAAAGCAACTAGCAACAAATCTAGCAACCTGTTATTGGTTTCCGTTTGTTTTTGTCCAGCAAGCAGCTAAACATTTAGCCAGGTAACTAAAAATGTTAACTTATGTAATACTGGTCTAGACAAATCATGAAAGTCATTGAATTATTTTAGGAAGTGCTAAACATGCACTTTTTGGCAATGACTTCTTGCGAAATTTTAGGACAGCCATTAGCAACTTTCCTACTAAGGATTTGGCAACAGTGCCCAGCTATCAGCGCTTACTTATTATAGAGTGTTTGTAACCATTTTCTAAAAGCAATAAAGGCATTGTAGGTGTATTATTGTGAGTAAATCATGGGCAAGAGGTGCAACTGTACTCTGCTATTTGTTGTGTTTAACAACACCTCTCTTGCGTGATTTATTTACAATAATGCATGCCCTCTCGTGCCTTATTGCTTCATTGGGGTTCGTGAAGTTTGTAATTCGAGAACTAAAGTTTGCATTTTATACTGTTTGCAGTTAATTGTTGGATATGTTGGTCAATTTAAGAAAAGTTGTTGGTTTATAGTTTGTGTTTTATTGTAAGTGTTTTTAACAGTCAAATTAATCCTCAGGCCCAAGCGGAACAGGTAAAACTCACCTGGCACAGCGACTGGCTGAACACCTGGCTCTGTTGGAGGGTCGCACAGATCCACACACAGCCATAGCGACCTTTAATGTGGACCACAAATCCAGCAAGGTACATCTAATTTTGTATAATTACCTCTTAGTTAATTTAATTACTCCAAGTGCCAATATGTAATTATTCACATAAGCCCATTTATTCTAGAATGGGGTGGGCAAACTACGACCCGCGGGCTAGTCATGGCCCATTGGGCTTTTTAATTCGGCCCTCTGAAATTGTTCAAACTATATTATCAAAATTTTTCTATTAGACCTTACTTGCATTCCTTTTCCCTGCTACACCTGTGTTCCCCAATACATGGCGCTTAACATGGAAGATGTTTTACACCCACTTTAGTAGTCATTCATTCATTATCTTCTGCTTAATCCTCTACAAGGGTCGGGGGGGAGGGTGTTCCCCATGCCAATCCAGCGGAGAACCCTGCCTCCACACACAAAATCATTCATTTATTCATTATCTTCCACTAAATACTTACCAAGGTATGTTTACAAGCCCTTTGCTGAAGGATAAGTTTTAAAAGAATGCATGGTAGAGATTGTAAGGACAAGTTTGTAAAAAGGATTTTGTTAAGTGTGAAAATGATGGACAAAGAGACAGTCGGCCAGTTAAAGAAAAAGGCATCCTGTAGGTTACTGTATATCCATTGGCACTGGACACTAAACATAATACAAAGAAATCTGGAAATATATTTGCACAATAAGCCTTACATATTCATGCTTTGCCACTTGTTAAGGACCCAAACCTTTTATGTAATAGTCTTTTCATGTCATTTATATTAGTTCAAACTCCAGCACACTGTTTATCGGTTCCTGGCCCAGCCTGTTATATCCTGTTTATGGATAGTGTTTTTAAATGTAACGCTTTCTGTGTGTGTATTTATAGGAGCTGCGGCAGTACTTGCAGGTGGTGGTAGACCAGTACAGTGTGAATCAGTCTGAAGCTCCCTTAGTCATTATATTGGATAATTTACATCACATTGGCTCGCTGGGAGAGATATTTAATGGCCTGCTTACGCCACCACACCAACAATGGTACACACACACACACACTCGCGTGCACGCACACACTCACAGAAGACTTTCTTGTTTTTCATGGTGACCATGAATGATTTTTTGCAACAATCCCAATCTGTAAACGTCAGAACACTATCCAAAAATATAATTGGTAACACTTTCTATTTACAATGCATTACAGGTGCATTTATTATGCTTGATAAAGTATTTATTACACTTTAAAACATTTTTCAAAAGCCTTAGTTAATGTACATAGATGTTCATAATCATGGTCATAAATTGGTATAACAATTTGACATAAGGCTTTATAACACAAAGTGCTAATGCATTATAAATTGAACTTATTTTAACTTCTGATTCTTTGATGATTTCAGTTTACTTAAAGTCTTTACAGAGCAATCTATCTCTGGGCACACTCACTCACACATACTATATAGGGGCAATTTAGAGCAGCCAATTTACCTTGAATCCATGTTTTTGGACTGTGGGAGAAAACCCATGCAGACACGGGGAGAACATGGAAACCACCCAGATAAGGATTTGAAGCGGGGAAACCCGAATGCTGAGAGTCGAACGTGCTAACCACTAAGCCAAATAGCAATTTATATATTTTTTTCTTGTGTATTTATTCTGCAGTCCCTATATCATTGGTACCATGAGCCAGGCGACATCTTCATCTCCTAACCTGCAGCTTCATCACAACTTCAGGTATGACAGCTCATAAAAAAATTTACCTAAAACCATAAGTCTAATAACCTCTAACCTCTTTCCTGTGATTTATTAATAATAACACACAACCTCGAGTGCTTTAATGCTTTTATAACTGGTTACAAACACACTATAATATCAAAACCAGGTTTGAGTCATAAATGTGTTTATTGAAAGCAAAATCGTTTATGAACTGGTCTTCTGTGATCTAGCCAGTTTTCAATAAAAATGCTGATTGCTGAGTAACAGGTTTTCAATTTCTCTAATAATCATAGAACGCGGTGGCACTGGTGTGGGGCGGATCTGACACGAGGATCAGTGCTCTTGATTAGCCATTATTAGCCACCAAGTGAAGCGAAGTACAGTTACACCTCTTTTCTGTGATTTATTCACAATAATACTCAATGGTTACAATCATACAATAACAACAATAATAGTTTGATTCATAAACGGGTTTATTAAAAGCAAAATTGTTCATAAACTGGTTTTGCGCAACGTGATCTAGCCCAGTTTTTAAAGTGAATGCTGATCAATTAATTTGTGGTCAAATTCAGAATACAGTCTATTAAAAAATAGGGAATATAATGTATTGTATAACACGCATTGATACGAATGTAAAGCTGTCAGAGCTGTCAGCATGATTGTCAATAGTGTCATGTCTGGACAAACAGCTCAGCCAATCAGATTTAAGGACCGGTTTCATAATTGTGCTTATAACACCTGACTAATTCTTTATATTTAATTCTCCTGATGTGTTTTGTGTACATTTTATGATACATACATTTTGTGTTGTTTTAAATAAATACCCATATTCATGTGAATATAGCAGGACAAATTATATGTTTATGTTTTAAGATGGGTGCTGTGCGTGAACCACACGGAACCAGTGAAAGGCTTCCTGGGTCGCTTCCTGCGGCGAAAGCTGATTGAGACGGAAATCGGAAGCCGCGCAAGAAATCCTGAGCTGGTGAAAATCATGGAGTGGATTCCACAAGTGTGGCATCATCTGAACCGCTTTTTGGAGGCTCACAGTTCCTCAGATGTGACTATCGGTGAGAACAAATGCAGTATACGCTTATAACGGCATCAATGTATCCAGTAAACAGTTGTTTTATAAAGGAAATGCATGCTTCTGCAGGGCCTCGTCTCTTCCTGTCTTGCCCGATGGATGTGGACGGTTCTCGTGTCTGGTTCACAGACCTTTGGAACTACAGCATCATCCCATATGTGCTAGAGGCTGTCCGAGAGGGACTACAGGTAAGATTACAGCATCAACACAGATCAGACAGGCAGACTTTCACTGGTGGATATATAAGAGCTTTTTCCTAAAATCACCTTGTTGTTTAATAATTGTAATACATTTATTGCTACAAGCAAATACCTGAGACTGTTAATCTATTACATGCCATTACAAGCTTCAGTAAAATTAGGTTCAGTTATATTAATAAAATGTTTAAAATACTCATTAGAAGAGGTGCGGTCTGGTGGTTAGCGTGGCCACTTCTCAGCACCTTGGATTCAGGTTCGAATCCTGATCTGAGTGGAGTTTCCACGTTCTCCCCGTGTCTGCATGGGTCCGAATTGCCCCTATATAGTGTGTGTGTGTCTTTGTGGGTAGCCCAGTTTTTGTCCAGAGATGGATTGGCGCCCTGTACTGGGGTATCTGTCCAGCGCCTGAAATGTTCTTACCTGGATGGGGGAAATACAACTCCCATGACCCTAGTACAGGATTAATCAGGAAATCCTGGAGCATTTTTGCACTTTTAGATTTCAATTGAAGTGATTCTGTCCTGCGTGTAGCTGCTCAGTGCTCGAGACATTTTCACCAGGGTGGCCATGGGAATAAATGAATATTTCACGGGAGTTTTGAAACGTGGCCATTGGTCGACCTCAGGATCACAAGACGATGTTTGTATTAACGATATCCTGAGAGTTAGGCAGTCAGGCTAATAAGATAAAATGAGTTCATTAGAATTTGCTTGTATGTTGCAATGTTTATATTGCTAGAGTTATTTATAAGGTTATTTATAAATAACCTTATAAATACCTAATAATTTAGATGATCCAGTGACATACAGGTGAAAATGTACACTGAAGTAAATGTATCATATAATGTATTGTATTTGATATAAATGTAAAGCTGTCAAAGGTGTGCATCAGTCTCAGTGATGTCACGACTGGACAAACCGCTCAGCCAATCAGATTTAAGGACCAAAACTACCTGTTTTATAATATTGTGTGTGTTTGCGTCTGGGTATATCCGCAGTTGTATGGACGCAGGGCAGCATGGGATGATCCTGCACGCTGGGTGATGGAGACGTTTCCATGGCGACCCACCTCGCAACATCCCGATTGGCCAGCTTTACTAAGACTCCGTCCAGAGGATGTGGGATTGGATGGAAGCACTGTCAGTAGCGCGGGAGTCAATAAACCAAACACACAGAGTGACAGTGATGCAGATCCACTGGTAAGCCACGCAAATACACATAACCCTATGAAGGAATTGCTTAATTAATTCATAAATGATTATTACAAACCACAACAACACTTTACATAAATCCGGTATTCATAATGCATTAGTAACACATATAAACATCTTTTGGACATCTTCATGATGCTTTATAACATTCGAAATAAGCATCTGTTAATGTACATAGATGTTCATAATCATAATCATGAAGCGTTATAACAAGTCATGTCCTTTCCAAAGACTTCTGCTGAGCTGTATTATTCCCTATCCAAGTCAAGGGATTCAATAATGGTTTTTTCTTTGACAAATTTTTAAGTACAGAGGAATAGTTCATACATATACATACATACATACATACATACATACATACATACATACATACATACATACAAGTGCTTACCATGAAAAACTAATATTTTACCCATATTCCAAGCATATAATTGACTTTATAAAATGGATTAATCGTATTTTATTATTTTTTTATCAAAATGTATTTTGTAATCGGTCTAACACCGAATTCTGTGACCATAGGACTCTGTGACGCTAGAGGTCGCTGTTGCCAATTTACACCCGGAAATCACATACACGCACTAATTCATTATACAAACGGCTTTTGCTAGCGTATCAAAATATGTTGCCCCATGTACCTCATTTCATCTTTTGTCCAGAGTGATGATAATTATTTGGTTTATTCCAAGGGGTATAAAATAGTTACCTCTAATGATGTAATTTAGCTTTGATCTATTTTACCTCAGATTACCGTCGTTTTAACCACTTTGCATTCAACATCTAAACTGACAAAAAACCTCAATATAATATAAACCTTTCAAATAAACTACTCAGAATGTAATTCATCTTAACTTGTTATCTTTGTAAGAATAAGCAGTATGACAGTTTTGTAGCCTTTTGGTTTTTGTAATATTACATTAAGTGGTTTTTAAATAATGACAATGCTCTAAAATGTGGTACGGTAGGTTTGGTAAAGCATAATAAACTCATACGTATGTGATTTTCAGGTTTAAATTGACAACAGCACCCTCTAACCCATCTGATGGTCACACAATTCGGTGAAGCTTAAGGGGTTTATTACTCAGTCAGCAAACATTTGGGCAGAGTCACTCAACAACGCCAAATCAGTTGTAGTGACTAAATGTTTTATGACCAATTAAGTAAAACTAAGGGCGGCCCGCTGGCTTAGTGTTTTGCCTCTCAGCTCTGGGGGTTCGAATCCCAATCTGGGTGGAATTTCCATGTTCTCATATTCGTGTGGGTTTCCTCCAACAGTCCAAAAACATAGATTCAAGGTAAATCAAATGCTCTAATTCATTCAGTCATTTAATTCATTTTGTCATTTAGCTGATGCTTTTATCCAAAGCGACTTGCATCAGCCCTGCACTCTAACCAAGGGATATTTGTAACACCCCTGGAGCAATTAGGGTTAAGGGTCTTGCTCAAGGACCCACATTGGTAATTTCAGTAACTTGGGATTTGAACCACAATCTTCAGATTGATAGCTCAACACCCTAACCACTGAACTACAACCCGCTCTCTAAATTTCTCCATATAGTGTGTGCTTATGTGTGTGGCTGTGTGAGTGAGTGTGCCCAGCGATAGGTTGGCGCCCTGTCCTGGGTGTGTCTGCCCAGCACCAGAGACATTCTTCCCTGGATGGGCATAGGAAACCAAATCTCGTAGAGGATTAAGCGGAAGATAATGATTAAATGAATGAATGAATATCACGTATTGATATAAATGTGACGCTGCCAGAGGTGTACGTTACTGTCAATAATGTCACAGCTAGACAAATGGCTCAGCTAATCAGATTTAAGGACCTGTTTAACTACCTGTTTTATAATTGTGATTGAACCATGATGTGCCATAACATAATGTGTATGTGTGTGTTTAGATGAACATGCTCATGCGGTTAAAGGAAGCAGCTAGCAGTTCCGGTGCTCAGAGTTATGACAGTGACTGTAACATTAACGAGCAGCAGGAGGAGATGCTGGAGTCATCCCTGGAGTCGACACTCTGATGCTCTTATCCGGTAGCCCTCCTGACGACTTCCCACTGAATGTTTCTGTGGGTGCTGGCAACCCAACACAGACAGAAGAGCTATTTATTACCCGAGTGAGGTTCCACTTGATTTCAGAACCATTAATGCTGCCTTCAAAGCTACTAAGTCAGGAAATCTGTTATGGCATCGTTAACATGCCATCGTCTTCAACACACTTTGGTTATTAGTGTATTGTGGTATTTATTGGGATACATTTACATTACATTTACATTAAGTCATTTAGCAGATGCTTTTATCCAAAGCGACTTACAAATGAGAGAAGAACACAAGTCCGTAGTTAAGGAAACAGCTAAACTGCACTAAACTAGAACGCAGTG
Organism: Xyliphius kryptos; assembly: GCA_025769995.1. NCBI lineage: Eukaryota > Metazoa > Chordata > Actinopteri > Siluriformes > Aspredinidae > Xyliphius > Xyliphius kryptos. The sequence continues at coordinate 8,695 of JAOUQT010087572.1, forward strand.
AATGAGTCGGAGTGTAATTAGGAAAGATGGATTGAAGATAAGAGGATACATGACAGTATAGCATACAGTAACATATGTCACTAATTTTAACATATTTGCTTGATAAATATCGTTTAGTGCACAAAGTGGACAAAAGTATGTGGACACCTGACTATCAAACCCAAGTAAGCTTGGAGTTCTATTCCCAAACTGAGCTTTAATGGGAAGTTGCCCTCTTTGTAGCTTTAAGATTAAAGATTAAGATTCGTAAAGAATCTAGGACTTTAAGGCTAAGCAACACGTAAAAAAAAAACTCAGTGGAGGGCCATGCATTTCACAACTAGACTTTTAGTAAAGTACCTTCTGAATCAATCCAGCTGTCAATAACTATTTGGCTACAAAAAACATCTTACTTTGCAGATATGCAGTATAAAGAGTCGTTACATTGGAGATAGATAACTCGTATAGCCAGTATAAAAAAACATGAACAATAACCTTATAAAATTGCAATATTATTTATGAAAATAACACCAAAATTCCAGATTAATTCCTGATTATTTGTACAAAATCCATTATTAGTTTTTTTCGCAGAGAGTTAGATACATCAAGAAGTCATCGAAGCTAATGCAATATTTGCTAATAAGTTTTTATTGCTTAAAACTAATAAATTTTTATTATTTAATTCTACCGGGCCACAGAACGGATTCCGAAGGTCTTGGGCAAACGATTTAACTCTGGCAACCAATGATGTTAAACTGTGATTGGTGTAAAGCTTTAATAGGAAAATACACATTAGGAAGTTGCTATGCTATGAATCACAGACTGATGTTAATTATATTTACTCTTTAAATACTAATTAATTAATTCCAAATATTCTCTCAGCTTCATTTAATATGGTTCCACGGTTGTGCTGTTTCCAGATGTGTATTTTCCTATTGAAGCATTTAATATGCATAAATATATATTCCTTATTGCACTTATTTCAGTTTTGTTTTAAGTTTCAAAATACCATAATCAGCTCTACATCAAATTTGAATTCAAATACATACATCCTTCCGACAGGTAGTATAGTATAGTATTCTATACAAAGAATACTATTGAGGTGATATTCCTTAAAACGGTTACAAACACACTATAATTAAAAAAAACAGTTTGGTTCATAAATGCATTTATTAATAAATGCCATTTTTTAAAGTGAACATTGATAGCCAAGTAACCGGTTTCTCTAACGATTAAAAATTGCTATCAAGTGGCCGAATTACAGAATGTAGTGGGAAAATACAGAAACATCGGGAAAATAAAGTATTGTATATCACGCATTAATACGATTGTCAATAATGTCATGGCTGGACAAACAGATTTAAGGACTGGAACTACCGGTTTTATAAAACCCTATCATACTCAACTCATCATGACCTAAACTCAGACACAAAGGCACCAGGTTATCTATAATGAATTAGAGGGATGTTCATATACTTTTGTCCACCTGGTTCATGTTCAATGCAGCATAAAAGACTCTCTTTTTAAATTGCATTAAGCCTCAATGCCTTTCTATGTTGCTTAAGTCGTATCCTCACACTTTTCTCCTCTGTCAGAACTACCTGATGTTCTGAAGGTGGATGAATGGGTGCTAAGGGCAGCACAATGTTATCCTGGGCATCACATCAGCATCAAATGTTTTCGAAACCGTTGGCCTTCCGTTTTGGTTTTACAAGCTTTAGTTCCGTAACTCTCCAGCTTCGATGCAGCTGCATTCAGTTCAGCCATTTATGTCGTTACTGTTACTTGCCGTAGTATTCACCAGCGCTGACAACCTTGCACTCGTTCACCTCAGCGTTCCCTCACTCTCTCCTCGACGCCCTGGTGCTGAACGGAACACAGTGCCTTATTGAGCTGATCATCGCTGTGTTTTTCTACCAAACTCTTAGCGTCCTGTCATCAGAACCCGCCTGCTCTAACACCATTGGCTCATTAGGAGTTCAAAAACCTGTGTCTCAGTGTACTTATTTATTATCCATTTGTTCTCCACATCTTTATTAAGCAATACTGTAGTTACAGTACCGTTCTGAGCAATCACAGACCTGCAGTCTCATTTTTAAGGGCTGTTTGATACGACTGTAGGGAGCAGGGGTTGGCAACCTACGACCCGCAGGCCAGATGTGGCCTGTTATGGCTTTTTAATCTGGCCCGCCGAACTTGTCCAGACTATGTTATCAAAATATCTATACTTATAAATGCCAAAGTTTTTAATGACCCACTGCCTCATGACAAATTCTCCCACTTTCGTAGCATCAAAGCTGGATTTTGGCGTCGTAATTCCTTATCATGTTTATGAAAAAACAGAACGGCTTCTCAGCTTCCTACGTTTGATGGTTCGTTCGATATCACCATCGAATGCAAGACCTCGCCAGGGTCAGACCAGGGTTTTTTCCGAGTTCCTAAAAGGCTAAAACTTGGGTCTTCACGAAACTAGGCTTCGTCATTTCTTATTGTGTCCTGGGAAAACATACTAAATTCACGTAAGAAAGCAACCGTGTGGCCCGTGAGTCAAAAAGATTGCCCACCCCTGGTATAAAGTGTGATGAGATCAGAAACCCTGGAAAAGGGTTAGATGTTTTAGTGTTTGGGACAGGGTCCCTCTCAACAGTGCATTGTGGGAAATGAATGCCATAGCAGATGCATTTTGCTGCTTTTATCAAATTCATTATTTAAAAAATGTGTATTAAAAGAAAAGCTGAAGCAGTGTTCATATGATCATAAGGAGTGTTTAATTCCAGAACTTGATTTAGTAGAAATTCATTAACTGGATGTTGTTATTGTGCAAGTGTTAGTCCATAATTGCAGCATCGCTTCCGTTTTTACTGCAGCGTTTCAAACTTATGCAACATCGTTCTGATTTTAAATGGAAGCCAAATAAATTGTATTGCACTGCCAGTGTGTGTGAGCGCGAGTGCGTGAGTGCGCGCATGTACTGTATGTATTTATAAAATGAAATGAATGTACAGTGTATATAGTTTGTGAAAATTTCTCTGTATGTGCCTATAACTATGATGAGGTTGGGATGGATGTAACTGTAAAGCACAGAGTCTGTACATGTTCTTATTTAATAATTTTCGATGCTGGATAATGAAATGAATGTTTATTCGCTGTGTATCATTTAATGCACAGTTCCAGATGTGTAACTCCAGCAGGCTGCATTTATAAACTTTTAATGATGTTTCTAACATTCCTGACACTGGTGTCTTTTTTACTCAAGCAATAAGCTACGAAAGGGCGTGCATTATTGTAAATGAATCATGGGACGGTGTTGTAGCGGACTACAGTTACACCTCTTTCTTGTGATTTATTCACAATAATATCACGCCCTTTCGTACCATGTGTTTAATGAAACAATTACAAACACTATAATAAAAAACAAGCTTTGATTTATGTGTTAATTAAAAGCTAAATTGCTAATAATCTGTTTTTCCACAAAGTAATCTAGTCTATTTTTGTTTTAAGTGACCGCTGATTAATACGAATGTGAAGCGGTCAGAGGTGTGCATTATTGGGTTAGGGTTAACCCTAACCCTTAATAGTGTCATTGTACTTTACTGCATTAACCCTCACAGAATGAATAAGCAATATAATATAAAATACTGACGCAAGAAGGTACGAGAGGGCGTGCATTATACCAATAAGAATTTGGCATAATGTGAAAATTACTCGTTTTGGAGTACAGGTTCATATTTACAATAGTAGAGAGTACTAATGAAGCGTAATTAATGAGTGAAGTTTGGACAATTGTAAACAACGAAAAGTATGCATCTTCAAACTTTTGCCCAGTTCCTTTTTTTTTTTTTAAGTACACTTAGATTGTTCAGGCAGTAAATAGAAAACAGAAGTACTTCCAAAGTGACAAATATATTTTATTTGTAAGTAAACAAAGATACATAAGTCTACAGAGTAGATAAGTGTAGATAATAAAATAATAAAATCTACAATTATTTACAATTCAGATTTGCATTTTATTTACAAGGCATTTCACAGTAAAAACAGACAATGATGCAAAAAAAGACAAGTTTGTATAAATTATACGTAAGCCTACAACTTTAATAAAATATCTCTAAGAAATAGAAGAGTAACACAATAATATTGGTATAAAATATCCATACAAAAATAATTGTACTAAATACTGTACAGTTTCACAGAGTGCTGTGCGACACAGCAAGAACCCGATTAAAGTCCGAGTTCCAGTGCTGATAAACAAAGTAATAATTATGAGACAGTGATGTCATCATCTGATTCAGAGCAGTCTGAGTGTGTGTGCTGTGAGGATTCGGACTTTGGTGAATTGCACAAGTGTTGAGTGTGCACACTTCTCACTTGTACTTCATCCTCATCCACTTCTTGATCCTCCTCCTGCCCCTGGCTGAAGGGTCTGTCCTGAAGGTCACTTAAATCAGGGTGAGGGTTGGCACGAGTGGGCAGTGTTTGTTCCCTGCAGCCCCCCGTTGAAAGCAGTTCACGTTCTTTACAGTTCCTCCACTTCATCCTACGATTCTGGAACCAGATCTTTACCTGCACAAAAATATACTAGTTACTATCCTGATATCATTGAAGGGTTAAAAAATGCAGAAAACACACAATAAACATGAAAAACCTAGAAAAAGCGCACAAAAACACAGAAAACAGCCAAAAAACACACAAATCAAACGAAAACGCAAGACAAAAAAAAGCACAAAAATGCAGAACATGCATGAAAAATGTGAAAAAATGCACGAAAAACCTCAACAATGCAAAAAAAAAAAACCATGCATGAAAAGAGCAGAAAATGCACAAAAAACCTGTAAAACATGAACCTAAAGAAAAACGCACAAAAAGGCCAAAAAACACAAGAGAAACAAAAACATGCTAAAAATGTATACAAAATGAGAAAAAAAAGACAAAAAACAATGCAGGGGAAAAAAACGCAGAAGATGCATGAAAAACCTGACATACGCAAAAAATTCACGAAAAACGTGTAAAATATGAAAAACCTAAAAAAAACAAATGCACAAAAACACAAAAAACGTGTGAAAAACACGCAAGATACAAGAAAAACGCAGAAATCGCGAGAGGCAAAAAAAACAAAAACAAAAACAAAAACAAACGCACACACACAATAAACACAGGAAAAGCACAAAAAAATGCAGAAAATGCATAAAAAAACATAAAAAGCTAACAAAGAAAGGAAAGACACAAAGGGCTCAGGCAATCGACTTAAGGACTGAACTACTTTATAATATAATGTATGTAAAGAGTACTAGGTCCATAAGTATATGTGTACATTCTAAGCAAAAGTTTGTTATAGTGGCTTTCTGCATTTTTATAAAAACATACGTACATTTTCTAGAACAAATTCCAACTAAACTTAATGAAACGACTAAAATAAACTATATAAAAATAAGCAACAAACTATTTATATATCACAATCAGTTTATCAGAGCATATATAGCTACACGGATAGTTTGATTTATTAGATGTATTTCGTTTGTCACGTCCTGTACCTGTGAGTCTTTGAGTCCCAGCTTAGAGGCGAGTTTCTTGCGATCTGGTTTGCTGATGTACTTTTGTTTCTGGAACATTTTCTCCAGTGCTTTACGCTGGATGTCAGAGAAGACAGCCCGGCGCAGCATCCCTCTCCTCGGCTTTCCTCTGGGTGCCAGGGGCCACGAAAAAGTCCCCGGGACCGGAACCACAGGGGAAGAACCTGAACACCAAGAAAATGCCAAAGAGATCAAAATAAAGGTAAAAAAAAGCTAGAACAATCTCTTAGAAAACGATCTCTTAGACTTAGAATACATGCAGTGACTAATGAGGACCCTGAGCATATTAACACAAACGCCAAAATAAAATAAATACAGATTTGTATTTTCTGAAGAAGAAATTTTCATTAGAATCAATTTTCTAGCCAGAGTGCAGATTATTTTTGACTGCTCTCGTAGTAAGACTCACCTGGGAAGTAGGAGGAGCGAAGGAATGGATAGAAGGTTGCGTCGAAATATGGAAGTGTGAGAGATTTGGGTTGGAGTTCAGGAACAGGGCGTGGAAGTGAAACTAAACACACATCACAATATAATTATAATGTGATAGAATATATTTATATCTTAAAAATCAAAATGCACATCATTTCCTTCTCCAGATTCAACATTGGGAATAAATTTAAAAAATTGATTAATGAACAAACAAATATTTAAATTTTACACTACAATCCAAATTAAATTATTTTCCTGTCAATACAATGATTTATTTGCTGTAAATATGGATTTAACTCAGAAGCAGGTGTGACTGACAGTTTTCATAAGAACTGTGTCTGATTAGATTCTATAAAGCCCTAAAACCTACACGAAAATGTACTGATAAAACCTAAACATTTTTACTGTTTACATTAAATAAACAGGTATCCAAGCTCTAGTTTGTGTATGATGAGTTTATTTAGTTTAATATAACAAATGTAAAGAAGTTATAACTGACAGTTTCTTGGTAATCAGCTAACTTTCTGTTCTATAAAGTTATGTGTTTTTGTTTTAAACAAAATAAACAAAAAATTTAACATGAGTATACAGGTTGAACTTAAAATTTGAGTGAATTTAACTTAATTTCTATGGTAATAAATATGTTTAAAGTAAAAATTATTTAAAGTTCAGTTGATTCAAAATTTTGAGTTTAGCAACTTAATTTACTTATTTATTTACTTTATTATTTTGTTATTTATTAGAATTTATGTTTATAAATGTAATTATTGAGGAACTTACAAAATTTCAATTGATTTAACTTCACAGTTAAAATTCAATTAAATCAAAAGTTTAAATTATGGTTAAATTAATATAAACTAAATAGACTTACTATTTATTCAATAACTGACAAAAATGAACAAATCAAATTAATTTAAATTAAATTTGTAAGTTAATAATTTAAGAAGCATAAATATACGGATACATTCATAGTTAAGCTTTAGTAAAGAAAAAGGGTTAAGTGTATATAAGTTAATTATAAGTGCATTTTTTCAGTGCAGTTTATTTAAAAACTCCAGACTTCACCCAGGCTGAAATTAAAAACATGAAATAATTTATCTTACATTTATATTTTAAAAGAATATAAATAGCAAACATTGTTTTGTTAACTTTATATTTAAATTTCAGTTGACTCAAAATTTAGATGTTAACCAGTTAACCTACTATTTAAAAAGACATTAAATTTTTTCAGTACTGTTAAGTATCTAGCCTGAACTTAAAGTTTATTAAAAATTTTATTGTTTAAATAAAAAAAGTCCAAGATGCATATATTTTTCTGGTTAATTTCATATTTAATGTACAATTAATTCAAATGTTGGAGCGTAACCAGCTAAATTAATTTTTAAAAACCTTTTTTTTTAATTGAAAGAAAAAGTTTTATTTTGATTTGATTTAATATAAATGCGTACCTTAAAACAATATAACATAAAATATTGTTCTGTTAACTTCATAGTTAAAGTTTAACAAAGTACAAATTTTAAGTTTACACAGATGAATAACTATTTAATCAAATTCTACAGCACTATAATTCTATAAAAATAAAAATATGAGTTTACAGAACTAAAAAAATTTATACTGAAATTAAATTAACCAATAATTGAAACCTGAATATTTACTTTGTAAACTACATGGTAAAAATACTACCCACAAAAATAAGTATTAAAAATTTAGAACATTAATTTCATTTTGAGATTAAAATCACACTATATTTTTAAATTCAAAATAAAAACAAAAATTTCAAGTGATACTTTAAAATAAACTTTAAACTTTTGAAAAGTTAATATAATGTTAAAAATAAAAACATTTGGTCTAAATTCACTTAAATACATAATAATCACAATTATGTATTGAATGAATGAATGAATGAATGATTTACCTTTTCTTGGCGTGTGTGCCAAGATGGCATTTACACCGAATTTAAGGTGCGTCTCTTCCTTGGTCTGAGATTTTGGAGAAGAAAATCCAATCCCTGGATGTCCAGTCTCGGATGGAGTGATGCTGGAGGGATGAGAAGGAGCAGAAGAAGAAGAACTGATGTGCAATAGATCCTCGATCAGAAACCCGGATCGGCCCTGGAACCCAGATGGCGTGTGGGAACTGAACCTCGAAGCAGGAGGATGCACCAGGTTTGGGTACACAGTGACAATCCCGGGCATCATCATTGACATCATGGTGGATGTGAGAATGAGTAACAGAGAGATAAAAACACTCACACACTCACACACACTCCTGCTGGATGAAGTGATTCACTGATTCCGCCTGGACTGTGCTCGGACCCTTTATACCCATTGGGAGACTCCAGGGACCCTGGGACAAAAGGAGGGAATATAAAGGCAATAATAGGAGAAGGAGTGAATGAAGAGCTCCAACTGAGGCTCTTACACACACTCACACACACATTCTTGTAATATCTCTAATTTGAGGACGGAGTAAAATGCCAGGTCCTCAGAAAAACAGAGGTAAAATCACACTTCTACACACATATATTCTTTTAATAGCAGCCAAGTGAAGACCAAATATATTCTCAGAAAGGTATTAACAAACACACACACACACACACACACACATTCTTGTATAGCTCTAAATTGAGGACAGAGTAAAATCCCATGTCCACAGAAAGACATTAAAACAAACTACATTTCACTCACACACACACACACACACACTCACATTCTTGTAAAAGCTACAAACAAAAATAACCTATTTTCAAGAAGGCAAATTCTGACTTAGTATTGAGGCCAACTGGCTGAGCGGCAACAGTGGGCATGGGTGGGCTTGTGTATGGATGGATTATATCTACACCAGTGTTTTTTATGTAAATGTAAATGTTTTTGTGTTTAAGTTCAGAATGTTACATTTTTATATTTGAATCAAATTCACACAGACAATTTTATTCTCTAATCTAGCAGCTGAGAGTAAAACGTCATGCTCCAACAGGATGAGACACACACACAGACAGACACACAGACACACACATCTGTTATAAGGTAAGATTCAGTTATAGGTCCGTTTATGAGTTCAGATGGGATTTGAACAAATAGAGGAATAAACTGAATTTTAAATGGGGAGAAAGAAACAGAACAGACAGAAAAAGAGAGAGAGAAGTACAGAGAAACAGATAGAGAGAAAAAGAAGGAGAGAGAAACAGAAACAGAGAGAGATAGAGAGAGAGAAGGAGAGAGAAATAGATACAGAGAGAAAGAAGGCGAGAGAAAAAGAAACAGAGAGAGATAGAGAGAGAAGGAGAGAGAAATAGAGAGAGATAGAGAGAGAAGGAGAGAGAAATAGAGAGAGATAGAGAGAGAAGGAGAGAGAAATAGAGAGAGAGAAGGAGAGAGAAACAGAAACAGAGAGAGATAAAGTATGAAGAAAAAAGTGAGAAAGTGAAATGATTTATTTATCACTATTCTTGCACACAGTGGAAATGTTCTGCCACATTTAACCAAACTTGTAGTAAAAACATACACACACACATCAAATACACACATACACATATACACACACACATCATATACACACATATACACATACACACATATCATACACACACACACACACACACACACATACAAACACACATATACACACACACACACATATTCACATACACACAAGTTTAAAATATAGGGCTCATAAATGATAAAAATAAATGCTGTCTATATAAATACTATATGGGATTTATTAATGTAGACACTGAATGACGCTATATATGATGAATATGTAATGACCATCCATATATATTATCCATACGCATTTAAAGGCTTACCACATCAGAAAGGTAAGTCCAAATGAGCCAAGATTGGGCCCCGGAGTAGCAGGAGTGACTACTATTTTCTATTTATTAAGGGGCCCCACATCGAGTGAATAATGTAATAATGATAATAAATAAATATGACAAATAATAATTTGTAGGAGGCAGCGAATGTGTGTTGTGTGAGTGCACCCCTGAGTTCACAAATAAAGTGAGAATTTCCCACCATCATGTCTGAGCAGCCTAATATTGTGAGCATTACATGTTAATGTTAGATGCAGGTGGATATCTCAAGCTAATGTGCCATTTTAATAAATATATAAATGGTCTTTTAATTAAATCCATAAATATATTTATAGATCTTACAGGGGAGGTTTAAAAATGGCATTTCTAGATGGAGGTATAGGATTTTTATGGCACAGATTTTAGAAAAGTTTTTATGTAATAAAAAACCTATCCTTGCTAGAGTGTAGCATGAGTGCTTTTATATTGTACATCACAGGGTGTAAACTTTTAAGAGTTATATGGAGTGAATGGAGAGTGAAATCTATGTATAACTCAACATGACATGTCAGTCAGTACATTGTTAAGTTAATCGAAAACATTGGGCACAAAAATGTGCACAGTATGCACACTGTTCGAGACACCTCTTAGCTGTGTACAAGCACATTTATCTCAAACAGAACAAACTTTTGGGCATGTGTCCCGTGTCGATCAAGCGAAAACTGTAGGAGGAGATTCATACCAAAATGTGGGTGTAATAATAATAATAATGATAATAATAATAATATTAGTCAGAACAGCTTGAACTCCTGATAACAATAAATATTTATTCATTCAAGCACTCATTTTCTTCTGCTTAATCCACATGGGTTCACAGGCCAGCCGGTGGGCAAGAACAACCCTAGTGAGAATGCCTTTCATCATAGGGCATACACACCTACACAGTCACACACATTCACACACTAAAGGCCACAAAATGATCATATTTATAGTAATATGCTTTGTCCATGTAGAACCCTGGAGAGGATTTGGAACACACACACACATACACACACACAACGAGCGCCCTGACAGGCATTAAATCCATATTAACTGGGAGTTTAATACGAGCAAGGTTTTATTTCTCTCCACACAAAGACTTCAATGTGTGTGTATGTGTGTGTGTACACATGTGTATATGTGTGTGCTTATATGAGTGTGTGTTGTCTGGCTGCACCTGTTCTCTAATATTTCTCACTGCAGGGATTAGCGTGCGTGTGTGTGTTGTGTCAGACTTACAAAGGAAAAAAGTTAAGCATTTATTAAAGTGAAATTTGGTGGAGTGTGTAACAGGTGCATCCTAATCCCCCAAAATGCGAAGAACTAAAGTTAGCTAACTATAAAGCTAGCAAATTCACAAAACACCACACTGTGATAATAATTTATAATAATATATTAGTATAGTGTAGATCCTCCTTTTGCGGCCAATACAGCGTCAATTCGTCTTGGGAATGACACATAAAAGTCTTGCACAGTGGACAGAGGGATTTTAAGCCATTC
>JAOUQT010087758.1:0-19990 GCA_025769995.1 Xyliphius kryptos
GAAAGGATGAGAACAGAGAAAAGGGGTGTGGTCACCACCTGCAGAAGTACTCCTTTATAGGGGGGTCTTGCTAAGTGCCTCTCATATCTACCTGTTGTCTGCTCCATTCGCACAACAGCAAGTAAAACTGATTCACAATCAGTGTTGCTTCCTAACTGGACAGCTTGATTTCACACGAGTGTGCTTGACTTGGAGTTACATTGTGTTTGTTTCCACCATTTTTTGGTTTAGTGTGAAATACCCACCTCTCTTAAAGGGAACAGAAAGTGACACGCTGATTGTTTTATAGCATGTGATGCCCTAAACACATCTGTGATTCATAGGATCACAATAGCAAAAACACATCAACATGCGCGGTTGACTCACACCTTGTGTTACTACTTTGTGAAAAGAATATGAACGCAGGATCCTAAAGAGTTATGTCAAATGTCGTAACACAGACCCCCTGCCACCTTACCAATCTCAAGAACCCAAACCTCAAGAGTACCAAGACCAGATCAAGGAACAAGTTGGAACCCATTGTCCTTGGGCATCTTGCCCACTGAATGCTTAGGGAAAAGTAGCGCGACAAAGTACCAGCTTCATGTTTACCACTTTTATCCAAACCTTTATGTTGGACACTAGAGCATTGTGTCACCCTTGATTCAGCACCCCTGAATCCATGAGGGTTAAGGGCCACGCTTAATTGCCAACATATTTTGGTGAACTTAGGGTTTAAATTCGACTTACCCCCAACATAAACACCAGGACCCTGTGATTCTCAGCCGAACACTTCCCCGAATCAGACCTCATGAATTTAACAGATCTGGGTGATAAAATATTTTTCTAAATACGGCAATGTAAAAATAACAAAACCTCCCAAATCCTAATTGTAACTGTGACAAATCTTTTAGCAGGAGACCATGACACTCTAGTATCTATTAAATAATTTGTTTCATATTTATCTTTGAGAGTCTCTTGCCTTTGAAGATTTGAATTAATTAATCACAGGCTTAATTGCCATCCAGTCCTCAGGAAAGCCGAACACACATTTGAATGCACACAAACACACACCCGCACACCCAACAGCTCAGCTCTTTATCTAGGACACTCGTTTCTCTTGTCTTCTCTGTGGCTGTCACCCTCCCTACGGCACTAAGGACTGAGGACCTCCCACTCACAGAAGGAGAAGTCCTGCAGACCCAGTCTCTCAGCTCCACCTGACAGGCATTAGTCGGTGCAGGATTCGCAGGTACCTGTCTAACTGCACTGTTATACCTGTTAAAGGAATCTCAACATGCTTTCAGTCTTACATTTTAGTACCTCTTATATTATCTGCTGCTTAAATGACATCTGCCGGGTTTTGGTGGAGGATTTTAAAATACCTTTTTATTAAATGCGAACAAGTTTGATGTTAAAATTCAGCATTCGTCACGAGCAACCTTATTTTTTTGTCATTCAGTACAAATGCAAGGCAAAAAAAAAATGCATTTTAGGGCAAAAGGAATAAATTTGGCCCCTTTATTAATTGGCCACTCCAGTTTTACATTTATTTTGGTTTTCCAGTGCCGCTAAAAACAAGATTTGTGGATGTGGTGAATGTTCAAGTAGTTTATTTCTGTAGCTTTTTTTCCCCAACAGTGTGTTGTCACAAAGCAGCTTTACAGAGTTCAAAGACAAAACCCCCAAAGAGCAAGCCGAAGCAACAGTGGCAAGAGAAAACTCTCTCTTATGACGTCTTTAGGAAGAAACCTTGGGAGGACTGAAGCTCAGTGGAGGACTCCTCCTTCTCGAACGGCCGGGCAGCATCACCGTGTTGGACAGCCATATACTGATTGTGTATAGATCAGTCTATATGAGTCCATTGAGTCCATCCACCAGGGCTGCAACACTCAGTCCACCATGTTCCTTTCCATAATGGTCGTATCCGCAGTGCTCCAGCAGTGCCGTAGACAAGGAGGCGGGGACTCCTCAAGACAACACCTCAGAAAAACAGACCAGAGACACAATTAGAGCGAATAAAGCACCGTACTTAGTGCTGCTGGACAGAGAACAGTACACCAATCAGAACATACACCACCCTAATTATACCTGCTATGTGGGGTCCTGATCGTCAGACGACACAGTGAATGGGACTAACAAAATCTTTAGAGAAACGGAGACTACAGAATGTAACTATAGAACTACAAAGACCATCTACATGCTAAGTGGGAAAACGATGAGCTGTATCTAATAAAATGGATGGTGAGTATATATTTATTCATCCATCCTTTATCTTCCTCTTATTCCTTTATGAGGGTTGCGGGGGGGGGGGGTTCCCCATGCCCATTCAGGGGAGAACATCTCAGGCGCTGGGCAGATACACCCAGGACAGGGTGCCAATCCATCGCTGGGTGAGTATGTATGTCTATTATTAATATAATAGTACAAGCTTTCTTAACCATCTTCGTCTGGGTGTCGAGCATTTTTAAGGGCATGTTTCATTTATTTGAATTATTGATTTGCTTAGTGGTTATTATGGTTTATTATTATGGTTTAATTAAAGTTTTTATAGGAGCCGCCTTCCATCGTCCCATCCACTCTAGCCGCGTGCCAATTGCTATAGAGATAAAACAACAGATGCCTGCGTTATCCCCTCCACTCTACCCACCACTCTTACCCAATTGCTATAGAGATAGCATATGGTAAGCGCCTGTGTTTTCCCCTCCACTCTACCCGTGTGCCAATTTCTATAGCGATAACAAACACCAGGTGCCCATGTCATCCCCTCCACTCTACCCACGCACCAATTGCTATAAAGATAACATACGGCAAGCACCAGCGTCGTCCCCTCCACTCTACCTCTAACAATTGCTATAGAGATAACAATTACCAGGTGCCCGCGTCATCCCCTCCACTATACCCGTGTGCCAATTGCTATAGAGATAACAAACACCAGGTGCCTATGTCATCCCCTCCACTCTACCCATGCACCAATTGCTATAGACATAACAATCACCAGGTGCCCGCCTCATCCCCTCTACTATACCCGCGCACCAATTGCTATAGAAATAACAAACACCAGGTGCCCGCATCCTCCCCTCCACTCTACCCATGTGCCAATTGCTATAGACATAACAATCACCAGGTGCCCGCGTCATCTCCTACTATACCCGCACACCAATCGCTATAGAGAGAACATACGCCAAGTTTTCCATCATACCTTGTACTGAGAATCCACCAGGCGGTCTACCCGAACACCATTATGTCCACATCCATAAACCTCGTCTTTAGACCTTTATCCAAGTCTAGCTTGCTGTATATCGGTTGAACCTCCAGGTATCTACATACTTTTAACCAGATTTTTCAAATAAACAGTAGATAAAACCCAATCAGATTACTATTCAGTCTTTACACAGCACCTGCTATTCTTTTACTGCTCTCCTTCTCTCGTCCCAGAACTCCCACTATACTGCTGTACTACTTTATTTTTATCTCTCAGCTCTTTGCTCTCTGCGTGTCCCTGAAGTGCTGTTTCTCCTGTCTCATTTGTGTATCGCACGGAGTTGGACACTGGCCCTCTCGGCCCTCTCTCCTCCCCTCGCAAGCCAACCATCTGTGCCTAATTGACTGCAAGTCTAGGAATACACCGCCGTGCTCAGCGAGAGAAAGACAGGGGAACGACGGCGGGAGGGGAGGCGCTCTCATAGCGCTCATCACCACTCTGGCCTTCGACCCCAAGAATAATTGCTAAAAACGGGATGCGTGATAAGAGGGATATCCCTGCTAGTGCTGAAGCTTGTCCTCTCGAATGCTACAGGTAGGTGGATTTGTGGTTGGAGGAGGTAATTGGATAGGGGATTAGTTCAGATAAATCTTCTAATATATCTCCAGCTCTTAAATCTCTTAACTTTTGTTGAATATTCTCACAAAACTTCTTCCTCATTACTCCTTTCTCTTTTTCCCCTCACGCTGTACCCCACGTACTATGAGCCCCTTTCTATATATTATTCCTTGCATTGGCTTGACTCTCCTTTTTCTGGGTTCTTCTACCCGCAGGATCTCAACATCAATGCTATCATTGGGTCTTTACTGACAGGCTGAAACAAATCATGAGGAAGGGGGTGAGGGTTTAATAATAATTTGTCTAAAAGTAAATGAAGATGAATTCATACACAGCAACACATTCAAAGCACAACGTCTCCTTTCATGAATTATTTCATTAAGCACCCAATTCTTAAAACAATGTAGTGCATACAATGTAAACTATGTGAGAACTGTGCATATGTTTCAGTCCCGTCATTTGATTTAGAGGCAGATACAGAATTCAGATAGTTGCAGTTTTTGGAATCACACCTTTATGCTAATTTTATGCACTCAGGGCAGACAAAATCTTGCATGTTCTCTCCGTGTCTCCAATTTTCGTCCGTCCATCTATTATCTTCCGATTACAAATGTGAACATTTATTCTTTCATTATCTTTCGATTATTCCTCTTCTAGGCTCATGGGGTGTTCCTAATACCCATCCAGGAGAGCTTTCTATTATTACTTAACTATGTGAGAACAGTGCATGTGTTTCAGTCCCGTCATTTGATTTATAGGCAAACGCACTCAGGGCAGACAAGGTCTTGCATGTTCTCTCCGTATCTCTAATATCCATCCATCCATCTTTCCATCCATCCATCCATCCTTCCATCCATCCATCTTTCCATCCATCCATCCATCCATCCTTCCATCCATTCTTCCATCCATCCATCCATCCATCCATCCATCCATCCATCCATTTCCGCTTAAAAATATGAACATTCATTCGTTTGTTCATTCATTAACTTCCGATTTTTTTTTTTCTCTTCTTGGCTTGCAGAGGAAGTATCGAGCGCTGGGCAGATACGCCAAGGACAGGGCGCCAATCTATCACTGGGCACACTCTCACAGAGACACACAAACGCACAATACAGGGTAATTTAGAGCTTTCAATTTACCTTTTATCCATGTTTTTGGATTGTGTGAGAAAACTAGACAACCCAGAAGAAACCCACATGGACACAGGGAGAACGTGGAAACTTTACCCGAATCGGGATTCGAACCTGGATCCCCAGCGCTGAAAGATAAACGTGCTAACCACTTCTCCACCGTGCAGCCCAAATTGTGAACGTAAATTAATTTGTGGTGAAACTGCAAGCGGCAGTTCTCCATCCCACGCCGGTGCCAAAAGTTACACCTATTTTTATTTTTTTTATTTCATATTTGTTGAAGGATGAAAATGTGCTGCGATTTATATGATCCAACACTGAAAAGCATCAGGCTCCTGGGGAATCTGTTCCGGCTTTAGGGATGTGAAAGGTGAGAGGCAGAGAGACAGAGTAAGTGTGAAGGAAGGTGAAAAATGGAGGCAGGAAATCTCATATTTAATAAGCATACTGACGCCGGCGTGGGCCGGGCCGACATTTTTCACTCGCGGGCCTCTTGGGGTGGGCTCAGTCAGCCATTTTTCAAGCAAAGTGAAGCATTTGGGTTATATGAGAAATACCCATGAGATGCTCAGGACCCCTTTTTTTCAGCAGCGGAAGCGGTGGGGTGGGTTTAAGAACCCAAGGTGGTGAAAGAGGAGGATAAGCTGTCCCTGTGCAGGTCTCTGTATCCATCTGTATGTTATTTTGGTAAATGGTGGGAGATGCAGGGCTGGGAGAGCTGGTGACTGATAGATTAGATGCAGTTCAATGCAATTAGACTTTGGGTAGCCGATTAAATCAAACTACTAAATAATCCGATTCTTGTTTGTTTAATCGGTTTTCTATAGAATTTTCAGAAAATCTGATGTTTTTTGCTTCAATTAAAGCAGAAATATACAGAATCCTGAAAGCTTCAATCACTGTATATTTATAAATCATTCATCATGGTTTTCATCACAGTAACTTTCAAAATTAGGCTCACTGAACCCCTAGAACCCATTTCCATTTGTTATAAGCCTCTGTTTAGACCTCTGTACTTACGAAAGCAGTCTAACGTTTGGACACACCCCCTTTTCCCACTAACATTTACATTTGGTCATTTAGCAGACAAATATCCCAACTGTGTTGATCCAGCCCCCTTGAGCAATAAGGGTTAAGGGTTTTGCTCAATGAACCACAATGGTAACTTCAGTGGACCTGTGAATCCACAACCCTTAGATCGCCAGCCCAACACCCTAAACACTGCGCCACCCAACCCACTTATTGTCCATATGATCAGTTCCACTTACCGTAAAGATGGACTTTGTCGTTTGACGATTACAGATTGTAGGCCATCTGTTGGTGGACTACGTGTGTTAGTACCTTTTCCTGTTTTCTAACGGTCAGGACCCCAATAGTACCATCACATATTACTTGGTTGGTGCATTATTCTCATTCCAGCAATGTCAGATGTTTAAGGGTGTGGGATTATGGGTTTGGTTAGGGGTTAAGGAGATGTATCTAATAAACTCGGCAGTGAGTGTATAGAGAACAGACTATCATGCTTCTGGATATTTATTTAATTTATTATAGAGGCTTAACTGGCACCTTATTCAAATATACTATATGAAAAAAAACTCCAGAACTGCCAAAGTCTATTAACGAGATGCTAATAACTTTATTAAGGCCCCAGACAGAAGGCAAATTAAGAGCGTGTTGGTTGTAAGGTTTCATTTTTAATCACCTAGACCTACATATAAAGGAGCAATGAGAAATGGAGCACTTTCCTTTGCATATTCCCCATAGAACCAAAGGGTCATGCGTGTTCTATAACCTCCTTCTCTGAAATAGAGGTCCGGGTGTAGGGCACATCGGAGACGGTAGAAGAATATAGGACATATTGGGCCTTAGGCGGAAGAGAAGAAGTCAATTATCAATTTGCGACCTTACTGAGATGAATTCTAACACTGATGTATTTATAAACCTCCCGACATCTTCTTTCTCCTCCGACGGGTGTTAAGAATGCAAAGCAGATGAAGTGATAAAAGGTTTACGTGCCAAGAGATACCAGGATTATTCAAGACCCGCCACTGTGGCATTGCTGCGTCCAATCTGGAACATGGCTTGGGCAAGCTGCTCCAAAACGGTTGTTTTTTTGCGGGCCGTGGGGGGATAACGGATTCGCTGGGCATCCATATGCTTTGCAGGCATGGCAATTCCACGCCGAATTGAAAGTACATTTTGTATGAAGTATGCCATCCTCAAAAAAACCCTTCAAACAAATAATGGCTTGGAAGCAAAGAGAGTACAGTGTTTCCTTTAGCTATCTGCCCAGAAAGCACAGATGCTTTGGAACGGGCAACAGTAGAGCACAACTACAAAGGAGAACACTTCTGTTGTCCTCTTCATGGCGACTGTAGGGTACAGCCAGTACCATCTTGTTCCAAAACCAGTTCCAGAACATTCCATAGGGGTTAGACTGGCAGTGTGACTGTGCCGTAATGAAAGCTTTTATTTTTTTAATGTGTTTTTCAGATTGTTGTTACACTGTATGGCTGAAGGTATGTGGAGTCCACCTTTAATTACTGTGAAAATATTTTAAACAATCAGCTTCTTACCATAAGCCATAAAAATGCAGATCCATGGATGACGCTTACTTTATATGTACTGGGACGTAGATTAAAGTGATAGTGATCTATTTTGCTTAATATGCTTACACACGGAGGAATTTGTCCTCCACATTTAACCAATATGTGCAGTGAAACACACAGATACACACTAGCAAGACATGCAAATGTTCCCGGGGTGGTGGGCAGACTTGTATACGGTGCCCGAGGAGCAATTGGGGTTCGGTTCCTTGACTCAGGTAGCAAGGCTGGTTCAACAACAAGCCCATGACTGATTGATTGGTAGTGGGGCTTCAGTTTCCCATTACACATTGAAGAAAAACTTGTGACTGGTTGTCCATGAGTCTGTACCCTCTAAGGCAGACTCATATGGCTTCTATATGGCTTGAGTTTACATTTGACCCGGTGCCATCATCAGGTAGAGTGGTGTAGATTAGGGACAGATGTATTCCTGTATTCTTATTTCGGACAGTGTGAGATCATTCATTCATTCCTTATCTTGTGTTTAATCCTCTACTAGGGTCGCGGGGGAGGACTTTTCGGATGCTACACCCATGACGGGGCGCCAATCTATCGCTTGGCTGCTGCTGAATGGTTGTCCGTCGTATCCGATGATGACATCCACGTCTGTTCTTTAACGGTGAGTTTTTTTTTTTTAAAGACTGTATGATCCTATCCTGGACCCACAAGTCCTACTGCAGGTTGGACATGTATAAGTGATAGTATTGGTGCCAGACTTTTACCAGATGTAAAATCCAGGTAGGTGGATACCTGCGCAAGGAATTTTTAAAGTGCCTTAAGAGGTGCGCAGTCTCTATTTGCTCATCTTTACCGTGACTTGGTAAACCAGGTGGCATGGGCGAGCCCAAGGCGACCAGTCCCTTATCACAGCTGCAGGAGGCTGCCAGATCCATGATCTATTCAGGACCGCCTATACGTGCCGCCAACGCATTGCCTTTCTGTAGGGGTGTGCTCCCTTAGCCTAACCCTGATAGGTCTATCCATTAAGCAATGGATCTATTTACCCAGAGCTGGGGCAGTGGTTGGCAGGTGCGAGTACAGTCCCCCAAAAGGAAGTCCCAGCATCACACCTCTGGGGCCCACTGCTGCTCCGAGATCCCCTGGAGTTTTTGCCTGGGACCGCGAAGTACCCAGTTTACCATGTGTGGCCACGATGATGCACAACAGGAGTCTTGGCGGTGGAGAGGCGATGTACAGGCTTACACACTCTGCTTTCTTTTTTGGCTATCGCTGGGCACACACTTACACACACTCACACAGATTATACGGGGCAAATTGGAGCAGTCAATTTACCTTAAATCTATGTTTTTGGACTGTGGGAGCAAACCAGACGCAGGGAGAACATGGAAACTCCACCCAGATTGGGATTCAAATCGGGAAGTTTGTGATCTAGAACTGTAGTAATTAGTGCAGTGTTTGGAGGATTAATAAGTGGACATGCAACATGCCTTTCTAACAATATAGTGGCACCGTGGTACTATGCACAACAAGGTAACTCGGGGGTTAGGGTGTTGGGCTTGCAATCTGTAATTTGGGGGTTCCAACCCACAGTCAACTGAAGGTGCCAATGTGGTTGCTTATTGCTCCTGAGGTACTGAACCTGTGCTCTGACCCAAACCATCAAATTGGGGTACTTATCGGTCACCTTGGATTGAACTGTCTGCATAATGACCCAAGTTACACAGTTAGTTCTGACCTTACAATCTGATTGGTTGAAAAGTGTTATAACATGATACCTTGGTCTTTTTAGACCAGAACGGTATCACTTTTCTGCCTTGTTACCTTTTTCCCCCTTCACCAATGAACAGTGCTTGAATATGAATCCCAAACAGGCATCAAGCCAACCCTAAAGCCTTCTCATGTATATAAAGGGATCTAGGAAGAACGTGTGAAGAAATGTAATTTGCTAAATATTCTGCTGTTCCCTTCGGAAACAAGACTCCATCATGAATTCTAGAACTGAAACATGAAGGCAGACAGTCATAAGTCTTTTTCCTGTTTATTTCTCCAGAACAGAACAACTTCACTGATCTCACATATGTTTTCTTTTGCATTCACAATGAGGTCACCTGGTTTGCTCAGATCTGTACATATATATGAGTCTACTGTTACATAACAATGGGCTTATTAAACTTGGACCATGAACCATGAACTATATTTACGTTCTAGGAAGAAACAGATGTCCTTACGCGAGTGGATATACAGATGATGGTTGTTGGGTTGCACAAGTTTAATAAACAATTATATTACGGATATGTCTGAGGACCTTTAGGGCTCTACCTTTGAATATATAAAAGAAGGTAATAAAGGGATGTAATAAAGATACACATTATTACCATATATAGCACACATACCACACATCCAGCAAGCCCTGAGTTTGATGCTCGGTTATGGATGTCGAGGTCCTTTGTGTGTTTGTGCATGCCTGTAATTCCATAGGCTGATTTATAAAAGTAGATATATTGACCATAATAACGTGTCTCTATGTGTCTGTTGTGAATAGGTTTTCCCTGTGATGGACCGCTGACCTGTCCCAGAGACTTCCAAGTCATTGAGAGCTTTGAGAGCTCCAGCAACCACCAAAACCCTGATCGAGGCCCTTCCTCACTCCGCTACACAGGTTTTTACAATTAATTGATATAGTTATTATTTTTTCTACTGTACTAAATCTTTTAACTCATCCATGCAGTGAAACACACACACACAGTAAAGTAAGCACATGCCTGGACTAGTGGACAGCCTTGTATATACAATTGGCGTTTGGTTGACGGAATTAGGGTTACGTGTGTTGGCCAAGGGAACTTCAAGTTCATTTATTTATATGGTGCTTTTTTACAATGGAACATTGTCTCGTAGCAGCTTTACAGCGTTCTGAATCTGAAACAGAATTGAAACTCCCTGGTATTGTTGGTTTTTAAGGCTCAGTGGGGACTCCTCCTCCTTGAGCAGCGGGGCAGCATTGACATTACAAGACACCCATGTCGATTGTGCCGTGATCAGGTTCAAAATGAGTTCAGTATTGGCATAAGGACTGCAAAGCCACTAGTCCAACAGAAATGTGGGTTATGTCCATTCCACGTCATTGACGTGGTGCCATGGCTGCTTTGTTAATGGAGAGTCGGTGAAAACCAAAAAAGACTTGGTTTTTTGACACTGTGCGGCGTGAGAGCATCAGAACTTGAAGGGGCAGATACTGCCGATTACTTGATCAAGAGGGTTTCCTGGAATAGCATCATTTCAGCCCCACAAAGGTGAAGTGTGTTGGATGAGATGTTTAAGATAATTGACTATTTTTTTTTTTTTTACTGAGGACATTGTGGTCTACACCCCCAAATCTGATTATGAAGAGATTGCAGTTTGCTGAATGACTAATCATAGATGAGGAAAACGTTAGGGTTAACCCTACACAGAAAAATGTTCGGGTAAACATTCGCACTTACTGCAATTTAGTATTTTTTCTGCTTTTTATGGAAAGAAGCCAAGGTATACTTAAGGAGAACATGGAAACATAGTACTTGATGGGTACCGGAAAATAAACCAGCGACCTGCAGGTAACAAATCTGATCCCTTAACCACAAGCCTATGACTATGGAGGTTGTAAAAGTGCGAGAACATCTTAAAGGTTGTCGCTGGAAAAACTCCTCAGCTCCATGAACGCATATAATGCCAGTCATCCAACATCATGTGAAGGTCAGCAGCGTAGGTCGTGGATCTTTGAAAATCCTTGCAAATGCACCCACGTATTAAAGCTATTTACTTCACCCTTATCATGAGGCGTTGGCTCCTTATGAAGAGATTCATTGTGAACATTGTGGACATCACACCTTCCTGTCATGGTCACTGATCACTGATTCTTCCAAGCACTTTAATGTTGGTCAGAAGAAAGATAGAAAGCAAACGTCACTTCAGATTTCTCATGGCAGGTTATAAGAGGACTAACCGGGAAGTTTAACCTCCTGAAGGACACATCTGATGGCTGTTAGCTTGACCATTCATCTTGAAGAGCCAAATCATTTAAGTGTTTTTGGAGGAGTTCCAGATCTGGTATAAACCTTGAGAGTCAAAATAATGGGAGTTCTCGAACCCAAGGGTGTAGTCACTCGCTCCTTCAGAAATGTCTGACATCCTCATTCCACTTATTATAAAAAATTTTTTGGATACATCATGCTGCAGACTAATCAGCTTAATTCCTTCATCGCTATTCTGCTTGGTGCTCGTCGGGTTCATGGTAGATTAAGCCCGTGAGCACACACGGCATAGGAGGCTATTCAGAGGAGCCAGACCACTTGGCAAGCTTCAGGTATCCCAACTAGAGAAACCGGCACCCCAGAATGCTGTCCACTGCACCACCATGCCAGTCAACATAATGCACGATGCTCATCTCTTCATTATTTTAATGGCATTCAAATTATTCAGATTTGTTTCTGGATAAAAAAACCGAAGTGTTTGATGACATGGTTCAAGATCCATCCATCCATTAGCTTCTGCTTATTTCTCTACTAGGGTCGCGGTGGGGTTCCCCATGCCCATCCAGTGAAGAACATCTTGGGCACTGGGCAGACACAGCCAGGACAGGCTGCCAACCATCGCTGGGCACACATCCACACACACACACCATACGGGGCAATTTAGAGCATTTAATTTACCTGGAATCCATGTTTTTGGACTGTGGGAGGAAACTGGAGAACCCAGAGAAAGACACGGGGAGAACATGGAAACTCAACCAACATGGGGATTCGAACCGGGAACCCCCAGCGCTGAGAGGCGAACGTGCTAACCACTAAGCCACTGTGCCACTCATGGTTTAAGATAATTTACTAATTTCTACTGAATAATTTTTACATTTGTCCTTCTTCTAGACGTTCTATTTTCTACACCCCCGTCTGCAAATCTGTGTATGGGGGTCCTGGGATCTGGGTCCTGCTGAAGGGCTATCCCATCATGAGGAAACCCTGCACAGGAGAAACAGCTTCAGGTACACCTTCACATGTGAAGCCATTCAGTATTAAATGTTCACCTGCTTTAGAAGCCTGGACATATTGGAGAAGCACATGCCAATTCTGTATTTAAAGGATTTGAATCCAGATGCAAATTCAAACCATTTTTGTCCTTTCTTTTCTTTATTCTTTTCCAGAATACTTTCATTCTTCCTCTTATACTCCTTTTATTTTGCTTGCTTGCTTTTTTTTTTAATCGCTTTAATTCCCTGCTTTCTTTCTTTATTACTTCTTTTCTTCTCCCCCAGTATTACCTTTTCTTTTTTAACTTGTTCCTTTTCCCAACCCTAATTTCATCTGCCTTCCTTCCTTATAATTATTATTATTTTTTATTTTACACTTTTTTCTCCACTTCCTTACTTTCTTTTGCTTTATTTTAATATTTTTTACCGCCTTGATTATTCTTGTTTTAATCTTTTCTTTTTCTTTCCTTCTTTCATTTTTGTCTTTTCCATTTCTTTCTTCCTTCCTACCCACCCCTTCCTTTTTTATTCCCCCTTCACTTCATCTTTCTTTACTTCCTTCACCCGTCATGTGTCCTCTCTTTACTCCTTCATTCTTTCTTTCATGTTTTCTTCCCCTTTACTTTCCAAAACGTTTATTTCTTTCACTTTACTTTTTCCCTATACCCCTTCCCCCCTTTCTTTTTTCTTTTATTTTCTTTAGAGTGGTTATCCTGAACAGAGTTGCTAAAGTCTGTTTATAGGGTAGAGCACTTTAGGTAAGGTCCATCACAGAGCAGACACAGTTACAGTAACCAGCAACGGAACAAATTCACTACCTTCATTTTACCTTCCTTGACTTAAAACAGTCAGAAAATTAGAGCCCTTGGGGAAAAAAATCACTGAGATCTGGGGAGAACATGCAAACTACACAAAAAAGTGTACCCTGATCACCCTGCCTGGAATGAAACCAGGAATCATGTTCTGTCATGAAGCCACTGTGCCAACTACTGTGCCACAGTTTCTATGTTTTTTTTTTCCCTTTAATTATAGTTACCATACTATTAAATGTTAATCATGTTAATGAGCTCTAATCAGTTGATTAAAATTAAATCCTAGTCTCATGAGGCATTGCCATAGAAACAAGACTTGGTTCATACTGACCAGCTCACCTTTTGGAACTTGAATTTTTTATTTTTTTGCTTGCAGTACATCTGAAACTCCTGATTTTTTATTTATTTTTTTTTTCTGTCCTTCACAGCCGTCCCAGCGAACGGAACGGTATCGCTGATCTAGAACCCAGGGATCAAATCGAGTCGGCCGGCATGGAAACGAATGGGAATTTCCGGATGCATCATGACTCTGGGAAGACACCAGGAGATTTTAATGAAAACCCAGGGAATAAGGTGGGCTGTCGAGTGTGCAGTAAGCTCCATCCATTTACTCTTCCAAGCAAATGGTTCATATAGAGTCTGACAGTAAGCCTCTGCTTGATATTCATACCCAAACATAAAAATCATGAGGGGACAGGTAATATATCTTAATGCACGCCTGGAGACTTAAATTGAAGTTTTCGGCGAGTCTACCTGAATTGCAAGCATGACATATCCACCAGAGAATTTCCCACTGCGACTCACACACACATACGCTCACACACTCCCATAAAGCAACACAAGCTCTTCATAGCAATGCCTCCAGGCTATAGTATTCTGATTTTGTCTCACGACACAGCTTCGCTGCTTCCAAGATTAGTTTCTCGGTGACACTGTGCACAGGGGAGCGTAAGGGGATTCGACGAAAAGCCGTACTTATTTTTTTTAGAGCACTCTATGAACCATTCCCTTCTGAGGTTGTGACCTTTTGACCCTAACCCATCCCCGAAGGTTGTGTTTATGTGGCCTTGCGGCTGCTGTAAGATTCCTGGGAGACTAGTGGCCAGGAGGTATCGATCGGGGTAAAGTGTCAGTCTGCATCCGTCAGTGGGGATAAGGAAGTCATTAAAGGAAGGTGTAGCTCTTTTAACAGAAATACTCCTTTTTCAGAAGACTTCGGCATCATAACCCGCAGTCACGACTTAAATATGCACGATTACATTTGCAATAAATACATACAAGTGCGGTACTAAGAAAAAAACCCAGCCATTATGCCATTAAGAAGAGCGACGTGAAGGCATTTCTGAAAAGGAAACCTCTCAGACGATCATATAAAACTTTAAAAAGTCTTGCCTTAATTAAGCAGCTGATTGGTATGTGATTAAAAGAGCTGTGCTCGAGCGCTTTACCAAACAAAGAGAACACTTCAGCAGAATGCATTCGAAGGGCGGAAGCGCGCTTTTCATTAAAAGCGTCTTGCCGGAGAGAAAAGTGAATTAGGCCGCGGCGACAGCTTCGAGCATCCAATTCATCTTTAGGACCGACTCTTGAAGCACATTATTTAAAGCTTAAGAGGGCCTCTCCAGCTCACCAACGACGATCGAATCCACGGGGCGAGATGATCAGGACGAGGCCTCGATTCAGGGACAGCAAACCAGCCGCGAATGACCCCATGGCACTGCGCTACACCAGCTGAATCGGAAATGCGGATCAGGATAAAGCTCGAAAAGGGGCCAGATTAGCACCCCCGTCTAAAGGAGCATAAAAGGAGGACGGAGGATGTAGATTGGCCGAAACCAAAGGGAAACACAGCAAAAACACTGGACTGATCCCACCAGTAAGCAGGATGAAGTCGAGTGGATAAGCGCTCACATACCCCACGATCAACATCAGTGCCCAGGGATAATGAGCGGTGGGTACATTTTGTGGGAAGACATTCTGGAAGTCTTGGATAACGAGGCATGGACAGGATGTTGGGCGATGATAAAACAAATTGTAAAAAAAATCTTTGTTAGGGCATATATATTCTCATACTCATATACAGTACAGGCCAATAGTTTGAACACACCTCATTCAATGCGTTTTCTGTATTTTCACCACAATTTATATTGTAGATTCTCACTAAAGGCATCAAAACTATGAATACATAGAACACATGAGGAGTTATGTACTTAACAAAAAGGTGAAATAACTATAAACATGTTTTATATTCTAGTTTCTTCAAAATGGCCTTCTTTGCTCTGATTACTGCTTTGCACACTCTTGACATTCTCTCAAAGAGCTTTAAGAGGTAGTCACCTGAAATTGTGTTCAGGTGTCCCTTTATGGGTTACTTAGTATAATTAATTAGAATGCCAATGGTGTGCAAAGCAGTAATCAGAGCAAAGGGGGGGTATTTTGAAGAGATTAGAATATAAAACGTGTTTATAGTTATTTCACCTTTTTTTCAAGTACATAAGTCCTTATTTTTCCCATCCTTCCCGCTGCCTCCAGTCATTTCCTTGAATTATATATTTTTTTCTTTCTTCCTTTACCTACTGTACCTACTGTACCTTTCTTCTGTCTCTTCTGTCCTTTCTGCATTCTTACTACTTTTCCACTTCTTTCTTTTTCTTTTCCTCGCCCTACTTCAATTTGCTTTCCTACTTTCTTTTCTTAATATTCGTCCCGATTCCTTCCTTGCATCCTCCCTTTTTGTTTCTTTATTACAGTTTCCTTCTTTTCTTTTTTTAGTTAATTCTTTACTACTTGCATACTTTCGGTTTTTTTTTTCATCTTTTTTTATTTTCCCCCCTTTCTGCCTTCTTTCCTTTCTTTTGATATCCTCCTATAAAAAACATCATAACAGTAACAGAGTTTTTTCTTGCCACTGTTGCTTTGGCTGGCTCTTTGGGTGTTTAGGCGTATATCACTGTAAATTTGCTTTGTGATAACATACTTGTTAAAAAAAATGCTATATATAAATTATTCGAACTTATACACATTGTCCTTTCTATTTTCTTTTCCTCCTTCGACTTTTATTTGTTTCCTTACTACTTTGTTCTCTTTTTCTTCGGTCTTTCCCATTTCCTTCCTTCCTTCTTCCATTTTCATTCTTCCCTCCTTCCACAGTCATTTGCTCACCTTTCTAATTTTCCCTTTTCTTTTTCCCTTCCTTATCATTATTCTTATTATTTTATCCTCCTCATTTCTTTCTGTCCTTTTGTCCCTTTCTGTCTCATTTCTCGTTTTTGTGAGGACCAATACAAGCTTCATATTTTCCAGCTTGAGGTCAAACCCTTTTTTTCTCCAGGAGAATTTATCAATGCAGAATATCTGGTATTTCCACTGTGATTCTGTCCCTATCTGCCAAGAGTACTGATCATCCAAACCCGGTGGCACCAACATCCACATTTATTTCCACAAAGAATTCTAACCTTGTGCACTAAAACTGAAGGCAGCAGCAAGTAAACCTTGTTTTCTCCTTCAAATAAAAAGCAGTGCATACAAACACCTCTGGTTCCTGCAGTAGTGTCATACAAGGACTAAAGTAGGTGTATGTAATAAACTGGCAACTCCGTGTAGAACAGTCATCCTTTAGTTTTATTGAAGAGAGACGTATTTTTGCTTTCTAAAGAGAAGAAAAAAGTGTCCGCCGGGAAATCGGACAGTGGGGGTGAAAAATATGCTTGTCATCCTTAAAGAAATAAAGGAATTAAATTGCTTAAATACAGTATATATATGTCAGGCGGAAATTGCTTGGGTTGGTATTAAGGTAAGTCTCCAGGGCAAGCTGTAGTCATTGTGCCCCATTTTTAACAAGCGCCGCAGTGAAGTTTCTCTCCGCAGGGGTGAGCGAGTGGGATTGCACTACAGTTGCAGCCTTTGAGACACACAAACAGCTTGGCTTTTTATTTTAACTTTCTGCTCGAAGATCATCCATTTTTGAACAGAGTGCCTCTGTTCCTCTGAACAGGCCTTCATAAAGATTTTTGAACCGGCAAAGCGACAGATGTCTCCCCCTCTATCTCGCACGAGCACGCTCTCTCGCACATTCGACACACTCCTTTTTTGCCACGTCGACGCACTACTTATGCTAATTTCACCGACGAGCACCGAAATCTGTCAGTCAATCTGGCAAGCCGAGAATAATGTGCTCTATCTGGCTGATGTGGCTGATCAGACGGCTTCAGCCGGTAATGAAAACGTATTCATGCGTCGGATTGACAGCCTCCCTTCATCGAGCTGCTGTTGTTTCAAACTGTTAAGGCTCCGCAAATTCAATTTCCAAATAGTTTACATACCGTCGTCGTTTTGCCATAGAGCATCGAGCAGTGATTCATGGGCTTCGTATACGCACAGTTTCACCGGAAATGACGAAAAAGCAAGGAGGAGCTGCACCTCTGATGTGCAGGCCAATAGAGGTTGCTGTAATGGAGGCAGTGAGGAATCCCCAGAAACCTGGCAAAGCCAACAACCTTACTTATGACTCGAACACAGGTTAGTATTGCTTATATAAATATTTAACTGAGAATCGTTTTGGAGAGGGTCAAGCAAAAGCAAGGCTCTTAGGACTACAGCTAGTTGATCATCCATCCATTCATCTTCTGCTTATTCCTCTACTAGGGCCGCGATGGGGTTCCCCATGCACATTCAGGGGAGAACATCTGGGCAGATGGACCCGGGACAGGGCGCCGATCTATCGCTGGGCACACACTCGCACATCCACAAACACACACTATACAGGGCAATTTAGAGCATTTAATTTACCTGGAAGCCATGTTTTTGGACTGTAGAAGGAAACCGGAGAACCCGGAGAAAACCCACGTGGACACGGGGAGAACATGGAAACTCCACCCAGATTGGGATTTGAACCGGGAATCCCCAGTGCTGAGAGGAGAATTTGCTAACCACTAAGCCACCGTTCTGCCCTCTAGTAGATTAGATTGCTAATATAAAATTTTCAATTAGTTTTTTTTTTTAGTTCCATCTGTCTTTGATTATTATTAATTTTTTTGTGTGTCCAACCAGAATTTTGGAAGAGCTGCAGCTTTGATGTGTTAGTGGTGCTCGCATGACCATCCACTTAAGGTTGCTGTAAAGTAGGCAGTAAGAAGACACAGGTTACCTATTTGCTTGTAGATGGGTTTGTGTTTGTGGTTGGAAACCAAGACCCACGTAAACATGGAGTAAACATGGAAACTCCACAAAGATTGGGATTCGAACCAGGAATATTTTCTTTTTGTACTTCTTTTCTTCTGATTCCAGGCATCTCACTGCTGACCAAAAAATATATGCCTTTAAAATAATTATTATTATCATTTTGTAGATATGTTTTTGAAAATTTTCTTTGTTTTTCTAAACAGGAATGATCTTCGAGAAAGTGAATCGTGCAGGGAGGAGCTGCACTATACTGCCCATGTGTTAGTCTGCCCTGATGTCAATCCTCAACCACACAATGCTTGCGGTACAATTATCCGAAAATGCTAGGTAAGTTACACCATGCGTTATACTATCTATCCATCCATCCATTATCTTCCATTTATTCCTCTACTAGGGTCACGGTGGGATTCCCCATGCCCATCCAGGGGAGAACATCTCAGCTGTTGGGCAGATACAGGGTGCCAATCTATCGCTGAGCACACATCCACACACTATACGGGGCAATTCAGAGTGTTCAGTTTAACTGGAATCCATGTTTTTGGACTGTGGGAGGAAACCGGAGAACCTGGAGGAAACCCATGTGGAGAACATGGAAACTCCACCTTGATTAGGCTTCAAACCGGGAACCCCCAGCACTAAGAGGTGAACGTGCTGACCACTAAGGTACATACATACATGTGGTTGACTGCAAACAATGCCTCAAACACATTGCATTTAATTTCCAATTGATCTTCTCAGCCAATGCAATTTAAGATTCATTTAAAAATATGGGACTGAGCAAAAATTCCTGGATCTCTGTTAACTCTTTCTATGAAACCTGTATTTATAACATGGATTGCCCCACATACTTTTGTAGCTCCTTATAATAGTGCATTGTGCGCATCATTATTAACACCAATAAATCCCAATTGTACAGGGATTTTTTTTTTAATCCGTGGGGGCAAGGCTACATTCTGGCTGTTGACTGTATAACTAAAGGAAATACATTAATATTCCCTCTAAGGCACGGTCAAGTGTTAGCTTACATCACATAGCTCGGTTTTCTTTATGTCTTCATGCCGCAGGCTGTTTATCATAAAGCAGTTTGCGCTCTAATCCGACATGTGAAGGTTGGCATCACAGGCACCAGATATCTCCAGAACCATCGTCTGGACGATGGTGTAACACTTACATCACACAGTCCCATGAGACGGCTGTAAAGAATAAAACTGGTTACCATATTATTGCTAGACTTTCCACTTACTGCAGACTTTAAATTAAACCCAGTGTGGGTCATGATGGACATCTACCAGGAAACTTTTGCAAGAATATACCAGTTTTAAAAAGTTGTGGATACAACTAAACAATTTTTGATTTATACAAATTGCATATACATTTCTGCCCAGTGATGGATTGGCGCTTTGTCCTGGGTGTATTTGCCCAGCTCCTGAGATGTTCTCCCCTCGATGGGCATGGGGAACCCCCCCCACCCGCGACCCTCCTAGGGAAGTAAGTGGAAG
>JAOUQT010088048.1:0-19986 GCA_025769995.1 Xyliphius kryptos
AGACCCTGCTGCTCTGCTCCAGAGCCTGGAGGAAATGTTTACACCTTACCATAGTACAAAGGGAATTGATTACCTCACACGCAGACATTATTACGGGTTATTAATCAGCGGGAAGGAACGACAACCGAACATTATACACGAAAACAAACCGGATTTACACAGACTCTCGCACAACATGGTCTGATCTCACACTCACGAGGATAAACAGGGACAAACGCCGCCATTCATTTCATCACCAACAACACCGTGTCCAAATTCATGGAGTGGCTTTATAATAACACGGTGTCCATGGTAACACGCAGTAGCCTTAATGTTCCCCCGACTCTGACCTGGTGTATGATACTCATACTGACGCGTAGCGAGTATTAATAAAATGTAAACACCTGCGTGGACCCAATTTGCATGTTCAATTTATTACCGTAACCCAGATCACCACACATCGATGTCATGAACAGGCACCCCAGCACCCTGACCCGGCATCGTTTCTGCCGTACCGGTCCCACTAACCCAAAACTGTCATTACACGAGGTTTATTTTCTCTCCGAATCCGCAGATCTGGGTTCCTGGTAAAAAATAGCCGGCGGAGCGACGAGGAGAGTAAAGATTAAAGGTGACAGACAATCTCTTCATATTGTCATCTTTACGCCGAGCAAGAAAAGATGCCAGGCGGCGGATGGCCCAAATTGAGAAATGGAACTGCCCTGGAGTGCACGCACGAAACGCGCAGTCAATCTCATCAACATGGGGTGAGCGCCGGGGTTAACAAACAAACGGATTGCAATAAACACTGGATTTCAGAACGCCCCTGTCCAAGATAAACATTCGGCGTCTGCAGAAATCACACACCTCCGTCCAAACGGCGGCGGGATCTCCGGCGCCAAGGCCGCCGCTCACATTCTTGGCCTGCAGATTACCTGTCAGTCATGACTGAAAAGAACAATTCAATCTTGCCCTCAATGGGAATGGCATTCGAGCGGGACCATCAGGCCCGGCAGCGGGCGCAGGGGATTCGGAATCGGAATTCACAGATTATTGGTTCTGGATCACAAATCACTCAGAAAATACCTAATGGAGCACAGAGGGCGGCACGGTGGCTTAGTTGTTAGCATGTTCGCCTCTCAGCGTTTGAATCCCAATCTATGTTCTCGCTCTGTCAGCGTGGGTTTCCTCCTGGTTCTCCGGTTTTTCCCACATTCCAAAAACATGGATTCAAGGTGAATTGAATACTCTAAATTGCCCCATATAGTCTCTGGATGGGCGACTTTTGTACAGGACTAGCCTATTTATGCGTTGCTACGTTGATGAGCGTGAAAATGTCCAATTAAGGCAGGACCCGTATTTTGGATTGGGTCCCCCATGGGAATTTTTGATATCTCTGAGTGTAGAGGTCGTCCCGTACATCTCTGCCAAACTTGAAGATTGTCAGGTGAGTGTAAGAGCCCAATTTAATCAGGGCCCGTATTTTGGATTGGGTCCCCTAGTGGGCCCCCCGTAGGAATTTTATGGAATTTTTAATATCTCAACGAATGTAGAAACAATTCTGGACATCTCTGCCAAATCTGAAGTTTGTGAGGCGAGTAAAAGTGATTAATTTAATAATCAAATTTAATAATCAAATTAATTAATTCATTATTAATTAATCAAATAATCAATGCATCGCTGGGCACACACTCAATATAGGGGCAATTTAGAGCATTCAATTTACTTCGAAGACATGTTTTTGGACTGCGGGAGGAAACTGGAGACCCCAGAGAAAACCCATGAGGACACGGGGAGGACATGAAAACCCCACCCAGATTGGGATTTGAACCGGGAATCCCCAGCACTGAGAGGAGTGTGTGCTAAACACTAAGGCACCGTGCAGTCGCCTAATATTGATTCAGGATGTGTTCATTAATTTATCTTCCGCTTATTCCTTTACGAGGGTCGTTGGGGTTCCTCATGCCCATCCAGGGGAGAACGTCTTGGGCAGGACACCCAGGACAGGGTGCCAATCTATCGCTGGGTAAACACACACTATAAAGGGCAATTAAGAGCATTCAATTCACCTTGAATCCATGTTTTTGGACTGTGGGAGGAAACCGGAGAACCCGGAGAAAACCCAGACATGACACGTGGAGGACATGAAAACTCCACCCAGATTGGGATTCGAACCGGGAATCCCCAGCGCTGAGAGGAGAACATGCTAACCTTTAAGACACTGTGCCGCCGCGGTATTTAAATCAATTTATTGATAACTAAGAAAAAGCAGCTGTTTGTAAATCCATTTAATATATGTTTACAAATACAGGACGGCCAGGTGGTCAAAAGTATTAGGACAACCATACAACACTGATAACTGCTCTCATGGCTTGTAATGTTCTTTCTAGGAGATTGGAAGGAACTGATGTCAGTCAAGGTCCACCATCCTTATCTCGCCCAACCATGTCTTGCTTGGACACCGTCACGCAACGGAAAAGGGTCTTCACCAAACTGTTCTCACAAAGGAATCATGGCTGGGTGCTTGATTTTGAACCATTTCATACACACACACAAACACTTGTGTCCCAAAGCTTTTGTCCACATAGTACTCACAAACTTCTGCCCCCTGCTTAAGCTGTGAGCGTCACTTTTAAGCAGCGTGACCTTGGCGGCTGTACAGTGACAATCAGTGCATACTGGCGGCGGCCTCGCGGCGCGGGTCTTTATTAATCATCGCTCCTAATTGCTTGTTATCCGTTGCTTCCAGGCATCGGCCTCGTTCAATTAATCAAGTATTTCATCGGATGCCAATATCCCCCCCCTCCACCCCACCCTCCTCCTGCAGCAATCAGACCTGGAACGTAGGTGAGCGGGCATCAGATTCAGGCACTTCCTGACAATTTACCAGTGGTTCTCTGCAAGTGATCACGCTGGGAAACGTGGGCCAATTTTCCAAAGCTGGTCTGGATCATGCCTGACTGTACCCTCGGACCCCCGCCGTTACATTGGGGGACTTGGGGGTCACAGCGCTCGCTGCCTTACGGGAATTCATCAGTAGGTCATGATAAGGAATGACAGGGCCACGTTTCAGCCTTGTAGGTACTCGCAAAGTACCAATCCATCCGAGGTGTTGCGTTGGATGGCGATGGCGAGCAAACAATTAAACGTAGGAAGACGAGAACCCCTTTGTTTTTCTAAGGGCATGATGGGTAATCACAATGCCAAGTTTTAGCCTTGTAGGTTCTTGCAAAGTGGGAGTGAGTGAGGGCTTTGGTGTTTATAGATAACTAGCGGCATACCCGCGCTACGCTACGGTGGAGAATTTAACGTACGAGTTAGCTTCAGAAGTCATTCATTCATTCATTCATTCATCCTCCAGGGGGAGAACATCTCGGACGCTGGGCAAATACACCCAGGACAGGGCGACAATCTATCGCTGGGCGCACACACACACACACACACACACACACACACACACACAAAGACTATAGGGGCAATTCGAAGCAGCCAATTTACATTAAAGGTGGCTGGGGGTTCCTAGTTCGAATCCCAATGTGGGTGGAGTTTCCATGTCCTCCTCGTGTCCGCCTGGGTTGGCGCCCTGTCCTGGGTGTATCTGCCCAGCACCCGAGATGGGCATTGGGAACCCCACCATGACCCTCAACCCTCATTGAGGATTAAGCGAAAGATAAGAATGAATAAATTTACGTTGAATCCATGTTTTTGGAGTGTGGGAGGAAACCGGAGAACCCTGAGAAAACCCAGGCGTAAGGTGTAAGGTGTTGCATTCAATGGCGATAGCAAACAGAGAATCGTACGTCGGACAGTGAGAACCCCTTTCTACAGATTCCATGATGGAGAATCACGATTCCAAGTTTTAGGTATTTGGGAAGTGAGATAATGAGTAGGGCTGGGACGATATGGCCTAAAATCACTATTGCGATATATTGAGCAGTTCACCGCAATAAAGAATGTATAAAAAAAATACTTTACTGACGTATTGATGGTACAATTCCCTTTTTATTGCCACGTAATC
Source organism: Xyliphius kryptos (assembly GCA_025769995.1). NCBI lineage: Eukaryota > Metazoa > Chordata > Actinopteri > Siluriformes > Aspredinidae > Xyliphius > Xyliphius kryptos. The sequence continues at coordinate 3,998 of JAOUQT010088048.1, forward strand.
ACATGACTACCCTACAGAGAGCACGCAGCCTCTTAAAGGAACATGAACGTAGCCGACAAAAAAGACAAAACAACTTTTATTTGAATTTTATTAAGATACCGATAATACTGATATGAGCAAAATGACGTCGGTTATCGTCATAAATCTCGGTATCTGTAAATTTTCAGTATATCGCCCAGGCTTAGTACAGACCTATGTCCGAGGAAATAATACTGTATATGATTAGGTTGACTTATTATAAATTTTTAGGGTAATTATCAATAGACAAATCTTTTTATTGTGTTTAATGAATCGGAACTTGATTGGACTTTAGTGTAGTATTTAATTCTTTAATGGTCTGTAATTGTAATAGTGTTCTCATACTCCTTACATCATACTGTTCTTGTTTTTTTCTCCAATCATCTCTCTGTAATATTTCCTCTTTTCCACATTTGCCTCTTAAGGATTTAACCCTGTTTACACCTGTTTTTTGGTTATTAAATCAATTACAACTATTTGTAGTTGTGATTATGATTGTAGATGCTTTATTTGCTGGTAATGGTAACACCAATCTAGCCCTATTTTTGATGTAAGGAGTTAAATTAAGAACTCCGTAAGTTGTGGAGAAAATATTTAAAAAAATATTTTTCTGTTGCTTTTTGGTTTTCCACATTGATGCTTAACTTTAAATGTAAAAAAAAACAGTTCATGATAAATACATCATTTTAAAGACACTCAGGGGAGGCATAAAGACACTGCAGAGCTAGTTGTTTAGCAGATATTTGCATGTCATACCTCAACAAACTCACAGACCTTTCTGGTTAAACTAATAAATTATTTATTAGTGATGTGATTGCTTGCATATCTTTATTTGAGAGTGCAAAAAGGCAAGCTCAGCCAATATTTCTAGCGGTTACAGTCTGCCAAAGTGAACATATGGCTTGAGACACAGTTGCCGTGGCAACTGTCTGTTTTCTGGTGTAAAATGATAACTACAATTAGTGACAACAAAAAAAAGCTGTAACATAATATACAGTGAAAAAAGCAGAGCCAATATTTACATGCTATTCACATCAGATGTTTAAATCCAACCTTAAAATTTTGATGACCATATCACACATCCACATTTGCATCAATGAATCAGTACACAGCTTGTTTTAATAGTAAGTCATGAAATGTTTCTTCACTAAGCACTTTAATGGATTTATATACATTTACATTTACATTACATTTAGTCATTTAGCAGACGCTTTTATCCAAAGTGACTTACAAATGAAAGAACAACCCAAGTCAGTAGTTTAATGGAAAAAAAAGTGCTAAACTGTAGTACCATCAACGCTGCGCATTAATTGATCTGGCTTTATTTTTTATAGCAAGTGTCTGTGGAAGAGAGGTGTGGTTTGAGAAGTTTTTAATAATAAATAATGTAATAATTATTTAAAAAGTTTTAGGTAATGTATGCAGCATGACAGTCTGACAGTCTATAGCTTCTGCTTTCCTGGCTCTGTGGTCTATGTTTACTTTAGTTAATACAAAATGGAAACACATGTTTCTAGTTTATTACAGAGCAAAATGACACCTAGTCCTTTTTAAGTTTTAAAAAGTTGAAGAAAGAATGCTGTGATAACAGACTGTGTTCACCTAATCTCTCCAAATATCTTTGTCAAAAGTCTAAGGTTCAGTCCTTGACTTTCCCCTCTTTAGTGCAGCCCACAGGTTTAGGTTGAAAAGCCCCGATTATGTTTTATGTTCTTCTTAGTTTAGTCTTCACTTTACATTCACCTTATTTTTCTGTTCATTTTAATGATAGAATGTAGTTTTATTCAGTCTCCTGGTAGTTTTTTTTGTTTTTTTTGTAGCAAATTACAGGTTCTGTGTCTTTAGGGTTGTATCTGGCAACCCCATTGATTGAACCTCTTTTAAATTTGCATGTAAATGAGGGCGTTTTATTTATCACATTTATTTTTCAATAGTCTATAAATTGTTTCTCCCCGTGTCCGCGTGGTTTTTCTACAGGTTCTCCGGTTTCTTCCCACAGTCCAAACACAAGGATTCATGGTAAATTGAATGCTATAAATTGCCCCATATAATGTGTGATTGTGTGTGAGTGTGCCCAGCGATAAATTGGCACCCTCTCATGTGTGTATCTGTCCAACTAGTGAAATGTATGTATATATATTTAGAGAATAGGGTTTGTAACAATTTAAATTCTGAAATGAGTATGTGGAATGTATATAGTGTAAGTTGTGACTACGATGTCCACGCGGTTGCTTTCTTATGTGAATGTAACAGTAGGTTTTCCAAGGACACGATAAGGAATGCCGGAGCCAAATTTCAGCTTTGTAGTTACTCGCGAAGAGCCCAATCCATCCGAGGTGTTGCGTTTGATGGCGATAGTGAATGAACGGTTAAATGTGGGAAAGCAAGAACCTGTAAGTTTTTCCAAGGGCATAGTAGGGAAACACAATGCCAAATTTCAGCCTTGTAGATACTTAGGATGTGGGAGAGTTAGTGAAGTCAACAACTGAGGGCTTATATAGATACAGAGATTACAGATGGGTGCTATTTTCTTTATTAGTCTATCAGTGACTAATGCAGGTTATGGATAATTGCACCATATGATAACTTTCTTACTTAATATTGATCAGTTTTGATTGTTTTATTTAATTATTAATATCACAATGACTTAGATAAATCAATACCACAGCTGTCCTTAAAATATTGTAAATTATAACACACAGTATATGCAAGATACCTTTTACAAATTGGTGATTTCTTGCAGTATATTTGTGACCCGTACAGCTGGGGGTGTGCCAGACTGCTTAGCCATCAGGGAGGGTGTGAGTTGAGGGGCGAGAGAGATAGAGAGAGAGAGAGAGAGAGAGAGAGAGAGAGAGAGCAAGAGTGAGGGAGGCTGAGAGGAAAATTGAGAAAGGCAGTGAAGCTGTACGAGGTGATTATCTAACTCAAACCTCTCAAAAGAAGCCATTAGATCAGGGAACAAAAGGAAGATGCTAAAGGATAATGCAGAAGCCATGGTTAGGAAATTGAGAGGGAATTGCACAGAGTGGTGAGAAGAGGAGAGCTGAACGAGGGAGTGTGTGAATGTGCAGATACAAGTACGTACCTGGTGCTAGCGATGGCGGTGAATGCGTGGCAGGCTCTGTCTCCAATGCAGTGGGCACGATGGGGCTGGGACACATTTCTTGGGGGCTCTGGAAAAGGCAGCGAGGATGACCCTGCGCTTGGGCTGCTTCAGCGCTTAACATGGAGCTCCAGAAGTGAGAATATGATCAAGGCTAATAGCAAACCAGCCTGGCAGAGGTGAGATTCTGCTTTTTGACAGTGATGCAGGCAGATTGGGTGGGGTCTGCAAATCTGCATTAGGCAATGTGTAAGATAAGTGGGATTTTTTTTGAACAGCTCTAGATTTACATATGCTGGTTTAGTAGTCTGTGCATGAACTGAATGTGCTGAGTAATGTTGCTGTGTATTTGCTGTAAATCATTTTTATGCCTATGTGGTTAGGTTGCATGTATGAGAAACGTCCGGGAGGAAGCAGAGGGATATGTCAAGCAATGATGTCTGTCTTCATTCAGCAGATTCAGTTATTTACAGCTTTAGCCTTTTAATACTGAGGAGAGGAAAATGCATGTTGGGAAGCAAGCAGTGTAATTGCACAGATTATTATATCCCTTCTGAGGTTTTACCGTATGGTTACATTGTCTGGAAAGTGTTGTACGCCTATTAAACTGTGGTTCTGGTTAATACCCATTGTTTCCATCTTAAAAATAAATGTTCATTCTTAATACAAATGTGAACTCTTTACTGTAAGTCTTTTGAATTGGTAAAATTGGATGATGACTGAAAAAAGGCTTGTGTATGACACCAAAAGAAAAATCTGAATCAGAATTCTTTATTGATCCCTGAGGGAAAATGCAGTTTGTGTATATAAGAGTATATACCGAGATTATAATTAATTATTGATCTTATATTAAAATAAGATCAAACTGTGTTGCCATTATTATTGGCACCCTTGTCTTATAATCCATGAAAATGTCTTTTATACATTATTCTGCATTAGATTTGATAAAAAAATGGCTATATGGTTATCTGGGTGGCACGGTGGCTTTGTGGTTAGCATGTTCGCATCTAAGCGCTGGGGATTCCCGGTTCAAATCCCGATTTGGCTGAAGTTTTCATGTTCTCCCCGTGTCCGCCACAGTCAGAAAAAGAAGGATTCAAGGTAAATAGAATGCTCTAAATTGCCCCATATAGTGGGTGTTTTTGTGTGGCTGTGTGAGTGAGTGTGCCCAGTGATAGGTTGGCGTCCTGTCCTGGGTGTATCTGTTCAGTGCACGAAACTTTCTCCCCTGGATGGGCATGGGGAACCCCACTTTGACCCTAGTAGAGGATTAAGCAGAAGATAATAAATGAATGAATATGGTTATATTCATGTTGTTTTCGTGTGCACATCTGTAAAATGTGCTGTATACATAAGTCTGAATTAAAAAAATAAAAATTCTTATAGTTTTACTCTGGGAGTTTCTCTTCATCGCTCAAAATATGTCAGTAGGTGAATGTTTAATAACTAATTACCCAAAAGGAGTAAAATGTTTGTGAATGTGCACTTCTTGTGCTCAGGACCTACTCAACTTTAGGTCACTTACTGGTTTTCTTTTGTTTTGGAGACATTAAAAAATTGATTAATACTAGCTCATTACATTTTCAGAATGATTCCTTCAAGGTCAATTCTTCGACTTCTTTACTTGGATAACAAAAATCTTTTCTCGTTTTGTCTCAGATTTTAGTTGTAGTTTATCTGCTATGAACACAAGCTGCTGTGTAATGTTTGTTTGTTGTAATGTTATTGTGTATTGTGAACTACTGTGTTCACACAAAAACTAATTATGTGTATTTATAAAACGGGCAGATCCAGTCCTTAAGTCTGATTGGCTGAGCCGCTTGTCAAGCCGTGACATTATTTACAATAACCCACACCTCTGACCGCTTCACATTCCTATAAATGCGCAATATAAAATATATTGTTATCCAGAACTTTTTCCATGAACTGCGTTCTGTTATTTGTTCATTTGATCTTTAAAGGAACCGGAAATCTTTTACTTGCGTCAGGGTTCATTTAAAAAAAACAAACCGGATTATGTCGTGAAAGGCGAGTTTATTAGCCAATTTGCTTCCTGTCAACGCATTTATGAATCAAACTTTTTTTTCTTATTATAGTGTGTTGGTTACCATTTTATAAAAGCAATAAGGCACTCGAGGTTGTGCATTATTGTGAATAAATCATGGTAAGAGGTGTAGCAGCGCTCCGCTTGGGCATCGTGCCTAATAATCACATTAATGCATGCCTTCTCATGCCTTATTGCTTTAGTATAAGCATTATTTAAGGTCATTGCACTTGATTACCAGGCCGGTGTACAGGACAGACTACTGCGACTGGGCAATATGAGTTGCTTTAGGCTGAGTGACTAGAGTCCCTTCCAAATACGGCTTAAGTGCAAGGCACCTAACACCAGTGGCTTCCCAGGTGCCATATAGATGGTTGCCCAACTGTCCGGGCATATGTGATCCTTTCACAAGTGTGTGTATATGTGTGTTTAACTGCACAGAAGGGTTAAATGTGGAGGGCAAATTTATTTGTGTGTAAGCACTGTAGGCATAATGGAGAAGGTCCTAGGTAAAAGCAGACAATGTTTTTTTTTTGGTTTGTATGTTTCAGCTACAGCCATCCAAAGTACAACACACTTGTGTGTTAATTGGACATTACAATTTTACACCCAACCCTTGCTCTATAATTCACAGAGACAGATCAGGAGTTCAGACGGAGAAAGCTGTTAAGAATGAATGTAAATAACAACAAAAATCTAAGCATTCAGAATTTTATTATATTATTTTATTTTTAGATAGTAAATATATGTAATATGCCGACACACCATTATAGATGTAACATTTTTTTCAACTATTTTTTTCTTGCAAGTAATTAATAGCACTTTATATTTATAAATAGAAATAGAATAGCTCTTTCAATACATAAATATGTTTTCAACTATGTACCAATTTATGTACCAATTTATTTCTTCCCAGGTTAAGAGGTTTATAAAATAAAAAAGACCAAACTTTGTTTTCCAAATACATACAACCTTAGGAAACAAATAATTCTGATCCTACAAAATGTGCCATCCTTATTTGCACTTCGATTTTGAATGCTGATTTGCTTTCCGACTCTCAGTACCTGTATCATAGTACATTGGTGATTTAGCAGTGGATTTGCTCTTGCTGTAGTTTTATTTGAACTTGGATATAGTCCTTCCTATGTAACTACTGTATAGTATTGAAATATACTCAAAATGGCTTCTCAAAACAGTTATCAACTCTGTACATTTGGGTCTTGTTTCAGTTTGGTAGCTCAGGCACTCAGACCTTTTATGATGGACTATTTGCTTTTACTTTGCTTTTAGGAGCTCAGATTCTGATGGTACTTTCGAAACCCCTGAATCCACCACTCCAGTGAAGACTGCATCCCCACCGGTTTCACCAGCCGAGCAGACCGAGCTCAACAACCAGCCTCTAACCGTTGAAGATAAAGGTAATTGTAGATGACTACAATTACAAAGTGATAATATTTGACCAACATGGACATTGTTTGGTCTGTTTTAGGTCTAACACTCCTAACTGCAATCAAATCACTTTTTTACATGCATGAATGTGTTTATAGACATCTGTTTTTACTAGGAATTAATAGGTTAGCATAATTATTAATTAATTTAAAGTATTATTTTTAGATTTTTGAAGAATGAAGGCTTTAATCTAAAGCTTCTATTTACAAAGTATTCACGTGCCTTCAAATACATAACAATCCAGTATGTGTGCACTGCAAAAAAAGACAATTTCCAAAACATATTTAACATTTCACTTCTCCAAATAGTGTATTTTAATACATTTCTAATATAATTCTCCTAAAGGGGATTACCCCAAGACCCCTTTAGTACAATCCCCCATTCATACATTTTATTTTTACTCACATTTATGGTGGATAGATGCCACTTTTATAGAAAAAATGTTTTTCAATTTTTATTGCTCTATAATTCAGCTGTTATATGTTAAGTGATTTTCACCATTTTCATGTTCATAATTTTCAGTCATATTCAACAAAATGTGTATAACCTTTGTTTGTGTTACTCATGTAGTCAACTACACACAACCAATAATATCACAGACAACACTACAATTTGTCAATTTCTTGAAAAATTAACAAACCAAAAAAAAAAAAACCTTCCAGTTAAAGACTTGTGGTTAAGGAACCAGCCGTGTAACCTGAAGGTCACTGGTTCGAATCTCTGTCCCACTAAGTATTATGGATGAAATGCCCTTGGGTGTGTGTATACCTGTGTTTCTGAGTTATGCAAAATAGATCACTTTATCACTTTTAAAGTCTGTTTCATAGGTATTTTATATAAGAAGAGGTTGGTTACTGGTGCCATCTTGTGGAGATTAGACATATTTCTTCTTTTAGTATTATTCTTATAATTACTTAATTATTGATATAACAAATACCGGTTTGTACTGCAATAATACTAATTATATTTGAACATATATGGGTTATTTGCAAAAAATATATAATTAAAGTTAGGTCTAATGTCTGAAATTTATCCAAGTGTGCACAAAGCTGTAGCCCAGCTCTCTCATTTCATTGTCTTTTTAAAAGTTCATAATTGAATTAATACCTGAAACGTTTTAATTAGGAACTGGATAACCCTTAGTCAAAATCAACTCACTTTTTAAGAGAATGTTCAAGGTTAGGTAAAGGGGAAGTGTATATTAGAAAATGTGATGATCAAATCCATGTTCTGTGTTTGGTATAAGGCCAAAAGGCAAATTGAGAATACAAAATGCTCAGAACCATTTAAGAATGATTTTTCTTGGTAATTTGTTTCCTTAGACTTGAGTCTGCCACCTGCTGTTGAGGCTGCTTCCAGTGATGTCATCGATTTCTCCATCCGTCCTCCAAGTCGCTCACTCTCTATTGTTTTTGATGAAGACCAGCCAATAGCAAGCAGTGGCGCTTACAACCTTGAATATATTCTTTCTGCAGACCCTTTCTCAGCAGCAGAAGTAGATTCCAGTCCTTTAGCTCCTCAGAGCCGAACTTCCTTAACCCGCTCACTGAGTTTTCAATCTGGTGAGGCAGACAGCTCTTCCACAGGGGATAAGTGTGGTGGGGAAGTCTTTGAAAAATCCATTCATCCTCGATCAGAGTCCTTTAGTTTAGGTACAGAAAGTGCACCAGGAACCCTCCGCCGAGGCAAAAAACCTCGGGCAGGCTCACTGAAAAAGAGGCCCCTTTCCAGACAAAATTCAAACCCAGAAAGTACTTCACTAAAAAGTGGGTCATCCAGCAGTACCCCGGAAGTTAAGAAAAAAGGGCGGCCTCATGCAGAGAGTCCATTAACAAGTCAGGAGGACAAAGCTTGTCCACCTGCCTCTCCCAGTCCAAGTCCAAGCCCTGCAGGCACACTCAGAAGGACTCGAGTCAAATCTCGAGTGGAAAGTCCCCCACCTTTAGAGGAAGAGAGCCCCCCTGCTCCAACAGTTGAAAACCCACAGAAACAAACAGCAGTCCCTGACGAGGACTCCCCTGTTCCTCCTAGTGCCAACTACAAATGGGACCCGGAGAATTTTGAAAACATTGACCCATTCTGTACCGGTGGCAGCAAGCTTGCCAACTCGCCTATTTTGGGTAGGAAAGTTGATTTTTCCACAGTATCACATCTTACCCCTGTTTCTACTGAGGATTCTGTTGTGCCTCCTGCACCTTCCCTAGAGCACCATCTCAATCCTGAAGAGCAGCCAATCACCAATCGGCAGCCTGTCAGACTGGAGTTCGATTATTCTGAAGAGAGTGGAGAAACACCACGTTCCACTCCCCCTCCCAAAAAACTAGGCAAGAAGCCAGGAGCCAAGATGCCTATTAGAAAGCCAAAGGTGGTGATCAGGAAGGCCCCACCAATTCAAACAGAGATGATAGGCAACGCTCCTATGTCTGAACATTCAAATGAAAATGATGACATCCCGAGCCCTAAAATGTCCTACGATTTTGATTCCACAAAATTGGATGATCCTAATTTTAACCCTTTCTCATCTGGCAAAGGTATTCCTAACTCTCCTAGCCAATCCAGAGCAAGATACAACTTCAATTCTGATTCATTGGATGATGACCCTTTCAAATCATCGACCAAGATGGGCAATTCACCTCCTAAAGCAGCTTGTTTTGAAGTGTCCAGCAATGGCAATGATAATGACAATGATAACATTGATCTGCAGGATCACAACCAGAATAAACCAGCCAAAGCCAAGAAAAAACCACTCAAATCGTAAGTCTGTTTCTTTTTCTGGCTACAGTGAGAAAAAAATATCCAAAGACGAGTTTTCTAATATTGATTTTTGGTGTAAATGATTTTTGATTTCTACTTCTGCATGAATGCATGTGAACTATTTCTTATGGATTGTGATACAGAGCAATATCAGGTATATATAGCAGCTGAGGCTCTCAGGGTATCAGATGTATGAATCTCCAGAATATAAATGTGCACAAATATTTTTGATTCTTAAATAAGCATATATATTTAAGGGGTTTTCTCCCATAGCTACATTTGAGTGAGATGATTTCGAGATAACTAAATTGCCCTAGATGAGAATTCGCTTGCTTGTCTTTCTCTGTGATGGACTGGTGACCTGTCCAGGGTTATTTTTCCCCTACCCTTTGTCTAAAAATTGATGTAAAAGGTTTTAGCACCCCCCGCAAAAGGTATTAAGAAAATCAAGCCTGTCAATCAAACCTTTTTAAGCATAAATATTCACCTTGTAACCCAGGTTTTAAATCATACTGCTTTCAAACTAGTTGGAATCACTTGAAATAGAAATGTATGATATTCCATGTAGGCCTAAATGATAGCATAACAGTGGCTGTATCTTTTGGATGATAAATAATATCTGTTGATGAAATAGTTAATGCTCAAAACACATAAAATGTAGAGTAAGTTTTAAACAAGCCTTTATTTAAATTGTAAAAGTGAGTGACTACATTATGTTAATACCAAAGTTGTCAAGTTTGACAAAAAACTATGCAGAGGACATTTATTTAGCTTGGCTAGCTAGTTGTTTAGATAAATAAATGCTTGTAACCGGTTTATAAGCGGCAAGACCACATCGCACAATCACATTTTTTAAATGTCTATTTAGCTTTTCTCTAACTTATTTTTTGCTCATCTGAATCAACAACAAGTAAACTCAGAATGAATAATTGCAAAAATAATGTAACAACTAAAGCCGCACGGTGGCTTAGTGGTTAGCAAATTCGCCTCTCAGCGCTGGGGATTCCTGGTTCTAATCCCTATCTGGGTGGAGTTTGCATGTTCTCCCCGTGTCTGCGTGTGTTTCCTCCGGGTTCTCTGGTTTCCTCCCACAGTTTAAAAACATGAAGGTAAATTGAATGCTCTAAATTGCCCTGTATAGTGTCTGTGTGTGTGTGACTGTGTAAATGAATGTGTACCCAGCGATGGATTGGCCCCCTGTCCTGGGTGTATCTGCCCAGCGCCCGAGATGATCTCCCCTGGATGGGCATGGGGAACCCCCCCCGCGACCCTCATAAAGGAATAAGCGCAAGATAATGAATAAATGAATGTAACAACTAAATTTAACCAGTTAGCATTAAATTTCTAAATTAACACGTTAGCATGCTTTAAAATATATTTTTATTCTTCACTTAAAATATATAAGGTTTTGGGTTCATGCTAACGTTTTTGGGGGATAAATCTTACTAGAAAAACAAACAGTGCTTCAGTAATGAAAAAGGTTGAAATCAAAACACAATTACTAAGCAGCCACAGTCAGGCCTTTAAAACCTCCAAACGGTAACTGTTCTGTATAAGCTTAATCCCATTTACTACGTTTAAGTAACATTGGAGTAAAACATTTCTATAAATAACTGTAGACATAACATTTTTATATTAACCAAAAAACACTAAACTATAGAATAAAACAATTTTGCTCTTGTATGTCACAGGAAATCCACTGGTTTATCCTCTCTCTGTTGTCCTTTGTAAGTAGACAGATGAGAGAACAAATCAGCATAAGTAACAATAACAGCATTAGCATTTTTTTATTTTTTGTTTACATGAGTCTAACTTAAGTAACACCTAAAACTATCACAATACTACTAGTGTTAAAAGACTGTCTAAAACCATACCCATTGAACATCTGCTAGTTGATTGTATATTTACTAAATCTGGGTTAGAGCTTAAAAATGTTCTATAAAAACAGCATACTGTCATAAATAACAATAGAAAACTCACGTCACAATTGAGTCAGGCCGAGTATGCAGTATTCAATTGTTCATTTCCCTTTCATATTTTAATGTTGATGGCTGGTTTTTACCATTTAGGCATTATAACAGAACATTTGGGAATGTGTTAAAAAAAAAACCTCTGAAAAGAGAAGCTGTATACTTTGTGGCTCATTGTACTTTTTAAAAAGATACATTAATACATATCCCACGCATGTTTGCTTATTGGGTTTCTTTGTAATTGTAAAGGTAATTATTTGTATTGATAGTTTTCTACAAAATATGGAAATTACTGCCTTACTATCAGTTAGTTAACACATTATTATTTAATTATAATTCTATCTTATAAAAACTGACTGGCAAATTAATTTACTAACATATAAGCATCACATTCCCATGATCATTTATTTATTTACTTATATACATGTATTACTAAAATTAAAAACATTAATACATGGGTTCAGTGTTTTTTTTAAACTTGTCATGTACTTGGATGAAGCTATTGTAAAAAAATGTTACATATAATAACAATGCTGAGTTATTTTTTTTAAGTATTCGTCTTTATTGTGTATGTCATACAGAAGCACATTCAGAGTAAAGAAATCGCCAAAAAGGTCGCCAATGTCTGAACAGTCTACACTGGTGGGTTTATATTTTTATTTGCACACACACACACACACACACACGCGCACAGTTGATGCACATTATTTATAAATATTGTTAACCTTCTTTAATTCACATAAAGATTTTTATTCTTTAATATTCTCACGTCACTATTACATGTTGGATGAAAATATCACAGGATACCTCAGCAGACACCAGGACGGACCACGTGCAAGACCTTGCCACTGATGAGGAAAAACTAGCTTCTTCCACCAATCATAAATGGGCAACTCGGCATGAAGTCCAAGTGGAGTTGACATCTGATACCCAAGATTTCCCTCAGCCCTCTGACCTTACATCATTTGTAAAGGAGAGCAGCTTACCCACACAGAATAATGGTGAGTATGTGAATATATGTATATGTGTGTATGTACGTGTGTGTATTTGTAGTATTTATTGTTGTATTGATCGGTATTGACTGTGGTTTAAATAAAGCAACATGTTATGGGTATCATCTGAGCATCCAATCTTATAATCTCATGCAATTAAACCAAGGGTGTCTAGGAGGTTATTAATAATATTAATATTTTTGTTTACTATGGAAATAAACCGGGCATTCCAAGTGATTTGAAAAAAAATATTTTTTTATTGTTGCAAGACACAGTGTTTTTTAAAAGTATTTGAAGAATTTGCATTGTAATTTCACCCTTGCGGCTCGTTGACTTAGTGGTTAGCACGTACGCCTCTCAGCGCTGGGGATTCCCAGTTCGAATCTGAATCTGGGTGGAGTTTGCATGTTCTCCCCGTGTCTGCGTGGGTTTTCTCCAGGTTCTCCGGTTTCCTTCCACATTCCAAAAAACATAAAGGTAAATTGAATGCTCTAAATTGCCCTGTATAGTGTATATATGTGTGTGTGACTGTGTGAGTGAATGTATACCCAGTGATGGATTGGCGCCCTGTCATGGATTTATCTGCCCAGCGTTCTTCCCTGGATGGGCATGGGGAACCCCACTGCGACCCTCATAATGGAATAAGTGGAAGATAATGAATGAATTTCACACTTTTTTTTACTTTTACTAAAAGACAACCTGTCCTGGGTGAATTTGCCCTGTTGCCGAGACGTTCTCCCCAGGTTGGGCATGGAGAATACTCCCGAGACCCTTTTAGAGAATTAATCGGATGATAATGAATAAATAAATGACTGTATCAAGAGCTGTTCAAATGTATTTTAATTTACAGAATATAAAAAGAGCTGTAAATTGCAAGACATGATGTTAACAGTACAAATTTGTGCAGCAACATGTTAAAAACAACATTAACATGGTCAACTAATGGACTGTAAATATTTAATAGACCCAAAATTTTACAGTGCATCAGTCTTGATTCTAGGTCTGTGGCAGGAAACAAGAAAGATAAGAAACACACTAACAAAAGTGGAGCACTGAACCTGGTTCTTTATCAGTTTCTGTATTTATCAACCTAACTCTACCATTACCATACAAGCTTTTCAAATGCATTTCTCTGCTTTATGTTTAATCCTATTAAGGATTACAAAATTTTGTCTATAAGTTCAGTAACCATCAGTTTAATCTGGTTTAACTATATGGCATGAACTGGGTCATGCCTGTACCATCAGGTTTTTGGTATTTGTGTAGTCTGTCTGTCTCATACATTTACTGTAGTGATTCTGTCCTGCTTACAGTCAGACCATTGATTGTAAGGCCAAAATTAGCCAGTTGCAAAGAGAGTGATTACTCTGCAGTGCTGTAGTTTGTTTGACCCATTTGTTACTATGAAGCTGTATATCTTCACCTTTTTCTCTTGTTATTTACAGAATATGAGATTAAGTACATTGAGAAGATTGGCATCTCCACACCGGTAAGTATATAAAAATGACTTGGATTTTAAATGCATTTAACAACAAGGCAGTCAAAATCTTTTAGACTTTTTATTTACTCAAAATGATTGCAGAGGTTTTTCTGAGATCAGTGCTCAAATATTGCTTTGATTTTAGTATTTCTATGAAATCTAAAAAAAGGGATGAAATTTACACTCTATATTAAAGAATACAAGTAGCTTTTGCAGGGCCTGGATTTCCTATTTATAATGGCTATTGTATTTTTCACCCTTTCCTTAACCAAAATGTTTCTTGTCATGGTTTATATGTGTTGCTTAATTATTACTGATACACTAATTTATCTGCATTTGGGTTTTAAATTCTGCAGCCTGTTTCTACAAAAAAGCCCTCCCTCTACCTTAATCTGGATTCGGTGACTGATTCTTCAGAGCAAGGCCTGGAAATGGACCATTCTGGACCCAATTCTCCTTGTACAGGGTAAAACACATAACTGCCTTTTGCAACATTCGCTATCCAAATGTTCATTTTTGCACTGTAATGTCAAAGCAGTATTTTTTATCACCAATAATGATATTTTTAAAAATTACATTTCTCTACCAAAACATTTTTTTTCTTCGTCCTGCTGTCTACAGGAGTTTTGAGGAGATGGAAGCAAAGATCTTACTGGAAGGAAAATCTCCTGTGCTTCCACCCAGAGGAGGATCAGAGCCTGTAAAATCTGAGAAGAATGTAAAGAGTGAGGACCAGTCCCTGAGCCGGAACCAGAGCAGCAGTGAGAGAGATCAAATGGTCAGTATGAATAAACAGCTTGTGCAATGCAAATGCTATGACAATCCCTAATGTTCTTATTTTCTTACTTCTATGGGTGCTGTGAAGAAAGACTTGGCTGTTTAAAATTGATTAAAGTCCGAAATAATGTTATTTTTAGGTTCTCATCTAATCTCATCTCATTATCTTCTGCTTAATCCTCCACTAGTGTTGTGGGGGAGGGTGAACATTTCGAGCACTTGGCAGATACATGCAGGACAGGGCGTCAAATCATCACACAGACACGTTTGGGGGCAATTTAGAGCAGACAATTCCTCATGAATCCATTTTTTTTGGACTGGGTGAACCTGAGAGGAAACCCGGGGGGAACATGAAAACACCCAGATCGAGATTAGAACATGGATTTCCAACTTTGAGAGGCAGACATGCTAACCGCCATGCTACTGTTCTGCCCCTTTTTACATTCTTAGAACCAAAATCAGCTTTTTTAAAAATCAAAATAGACATCACTTTTCTAAGGTCAGATTATAAGACCATTTGGGGTAAAAATGGAAGTAGCCTTGTTTATTTAGCTGAATCTTTACTTTGGAATCTCTAGAAGATGTTTTTTTGTCTGCCCTTTGTATTACACATGCAGTGCGTACTTTAGTCACTAGTTGGAGACAAATAACCAATTATCTGTTGCTCTATGCCTTTTATTCAGCGGCCAAGTACATTTTGTCCTTTATATTCTCTGAATATCACAGAAAAGCTCATCTGTCCTAATAAGCAGGGTTTTTCATTTCAGGAAAAGGACCTTTTGGTTAGAATTTTATATAAATTACTGAAACCCATACAGCTTTTTTCTCATGTCTCTTTTCCACTCTGGAGTTAATCATATTCCTCATCACAGGACCATACAGACTCCACAGATCTGTCACTGATAGACAGACTGAATGAGTCAGCGCTCCCTCTCAGCTATTTGGAGCCTGACCTCGCAGAGACCAACCCCACCGCATTCGCCCACAAACTGCAGGTGTGTAGAAAGAGCCAGCAGAGCCCTTTTACTCTAATATTACTTTCTGGTTAGACACCTGCTACCAATTTGTATGGCTGATTTGTATCTTTTTAATAATATATGTTGTATATATAAAGCTCAAAAAAATAAAGGGAACACTAAAATAACACATCCTAGAGCTGGAAAAAAATATTTTAGTTGAATATCTTTATTTAGTAGATTATGGAATGTGTTGGGAAGAAATTTAAATGAAATGTAAATCAAAATGATTATCCCATGGAGGTCTGAATTTGGAATCATACTCAAAATTAAAAAAGTGGAAAATCAAATGACAGGCTGATCCAACTCCTGATAAGGCGGCGGATGTTCTCTCCTACGGCCCCCTCCATGTCTCCTGGTGTACTGGCCTGTCTCCTGGTATC
>JAOUQT010088326.1:1084-19982 GCA_025769995.1 Xyliphius kryptos
CGGAACCCCAGCCAGTGTGCCATTAAAGCACCCGAGGCCGAGGCGGGCATTAATACTGTATGAGGATTCATGAGCGCCTCTCGTTGAGCTTTTCACACTTACCGAAGTGGGCTATCGTTTTTTAATTTCCCTTATATACTCGACTCAGTCCTGAGGATCGGGTTCCCCACTTCGCTTTCCTCTGCTCTTTATTGATTGTTCTAAGAGCGAGAGCACCTGTCCACCACATGCAGTATTTAACGATTTAGCAATTCAATTACAGTCTCCATTACAAGGAAAGGTCACCGTATGGAGCGACGCCTGATGGAGCGCGGCCGCTGCAGAACACGCAATCACCTGCCGCTCGCCTCCCGCGGTTCTCTGCATTCGGTTCCGGCCGTGATTATTCACATACCGCGTTCTGTCCGACGCCTCGGATCATCTGTCTGACGTTCCGCTTTTGTTCCAAGCATAATGTTTTGGGAGATGGAGTGAACGTAGATGAACCCGGCAGCTCAGAACGTGTAGGATCCATAAGGAACTGTGTTGCTTGGCCTTCTGCAGAGATCTCTCATCTCCTGTTCTTAAAAATATCTTTCATTGGGTTTATTTTGAGGAACCGAATGGGTTCCTACAGATTTGTGTGTATTTTATGACACTATATGGATCAACACACCGGCTGATTCGACCTTAAATGATTATTATTTTCAGTAAGATGTCATTTCAGCTCCATAGCAGGCGCTCATGTGGTACATCCCCTCGTTTGTAGCCTCTGTGTCCATTTGATCATCTTCGTTAATCATGGAGTTTGTAGTTCTAGGTTTAGTCCATGGGTCTCTCCATTGATTTCCATCCCTTGTACTCTGTACTAGAGTTGTGAGGACCGGGTACATGGATGGTCGATGGATCTCGGCATTGCTGTGATGGTGATGGTGGTATGGGTGGATCAGATTAAATGGCACCAATGATGGAGGATGTCTTTAGTTATGCCAAATCCAATCAGCTACTGGACTGAAAGCCCCGCCCTCTTGCCAATACAATGCCTGGAAAATGGCCTATGAGCCGCTCTGGCTCCATTAATCAACCAGTTATCCATTTTATCTTCTGTCTAATCCACTAAAAAGGTCATGGGGGGGCTCCCCATGCCCATCCAGAGGTTAGCGTTGAAGGCCTTGGCTCAGAACAGGGTGCCAATCCATCGCTGGGCACTTACACAGACACAGACACAATATAGGGCAATTTAGAGCAAACAATTTACCTTGAATCCATGTTTTTGGACAGTGGAAGGTGAAAGTAACCCTGAGGAAACCTACATGTGTGGAGAACATGCAAACTCCACTCAGATTGGCATTCAAACCTGAGGTCCCAGCATTGAGCACTAAACGTGCAAACCACTACCCCGCCATTACGCCCTAATTAACTACCCAACTGACTTCATCCAACCTCTTAGTTGGTGTTAGACTACAGGATGGGCCATTAATATGGATACACCCTGCTAAAATGGAAGTGGTTGCTGTACAGGGGAGGGGAAAACGTTTGAGGCTGGTTGGCAGCCATCAGCAAAGCCGCCATTTTGGATTCAACTTATAACTCTATAATGAATGAAGCAACATTAAAAATGAGCACTGCATTGTTTTTCTTGTGCAATTCTCTACGTGTTTGATGTGTCACATGACCCCCTTTACATTGAAAAAAGAAACGTTGAATCCAAAATGGCGGTTTTGCAGATGGCCGCCATAGGCGTCACCCGGCCTCAAACGTTTTCCCCTCCCAGGAACTAATTTTCCCCAAACGGTAAGATGACATCAGCAACCACTTCCATTTTATCAGGGTGTATCCAAACTTATGGCCCACCCCGTAGTCTAGCTAGCTAACTACTGTATGAAGGGGTCTCGTCATCTGGTCCTGCGTTCCATAGTGTGTTTGTACCCCATTTCCGGGCTAAATCTGCCCCCGCTGGACTTCAGAATGAATGGGTCGGATGAATGAATGGGTTTGTTTGCCGTTTGGAATCCACGCCGGTCCCATGTTCAGAAAAGCATGTTTACACAGACGGTCTAATCTTTAATAGCTAACCTTTAATAACTTATCCACCCAAATTCAGACGTGTGATAAATAGATGTACAGAGGTCGCCGCTGAGGGAGGGGGTTTGGCTTGGGCTGCAGATCGAGTCCGATATCCACGTTGTAAGTCTTCGCTCTTTAAAGGGACTTTACGTTTCAGGGACTTTAAGTTCAGGAACCGCAGACGGTCCCCGCTTTGTAGAGAAACTAAATCAGACTGGATGGGACAGTCCTGAAATGTTTCCCACTGATGATGGACGTTATCGGTATGATGTACCTAAGCAGGACTAAGGATTATTGTCCCCTTGGTTTAACCCCCCCCCCCCCCATAACTCACCGCTTTAATGTAATTAACAGTCTTGTATTTCATGTTTGTGTTTATTATCATGGTAATGTATATGTGGCCTGTCTGCTTCTGCGTGAATATGGACTGCAGCTGCTCTGAGACGTACGGTTCCAAAAAAAAAACCTTAAGACCCTTAGAGGGAGGGAGGATGGTAACGTGTTCGTGCTGCTGTTGGCGGAATTTAATTTGCTGAAGCTTTTAAGCTTTGTGTGAATATAATAATGTAATCTGCTGAGTGCATGTGGGTTGGTCTGAGGGCAACAGGCTGGCACAGCGGGTAGTGTTTCCATCTTTATAGCAAGTTGGTTCCAGGTTCGAGTTCAAAATGGGTGAACACAGGTGTCTGCATTTCCTCCGTCTCTGTGGTTTCTCTCTGAGGCCTCTTGGTTTTGTCTCTTCTCCTAAAACGGGAGCGTAAACTGGAGTTGCGGGCCCAGGTTTGCATCAGGAGGGGCGTCCGGTCTAAAACTGTGCCAAGTTGAATATGCAGAATGCCTCGGCTGTTGATCATTCGATTACATGCGGATTAAGGTTTGAATCCTGATCTGGATGGAGTTACCATGTCCTCCACGTGTCCACATGGGTTTTATCCGGCTTATTCAGTTTCCTCCCACAGTTTAAAAAAGTGGATTCAAGATGGGTTGGCTGCTCTAAATTGCCCCTGTGACGTTCTCCCCGTATGGGCATAAGGAATGAACCTAGTCCCAATTGTTCTCTGTATGGGGCAATTTAGAACATCCAATTCACCTTAAATCAATTTTGCACTGTGGGAGGAAACCTGAGAACCTGGAGAAAATCCAAAGATGGAGAGAACATGGAAACTTCGCCTCTCAGTGCTAGAGATAGAGGTATGAATCCTGATTTCGGTGGAGTTTCCATGTCCTCCCTGTGTCAGCGTGTTCCTCCGGATTCTCCGGTTTCCTCCCACAGTCCAAGAACATGGATTCAAGGTAAATTGTGTGTGCCCAGTGATAGATTGGCGCTCTGTCCTGGATGTATCTGCCCAGCGCCCGAGACGTGTTCCCCTGGTTGGGCATGGGGAGGTCCCCGCGACTCTCATAGAGGATTATCCATTCATTCGTTATCTTCCGCTTATTCCTCTACGAGGGTCACGTGGGGTTCCCTGACTATCCAGGGGAAAACATCTCAGGCGCTGGGCAGATACACCCAGGACAGGGCGCCAACCGTAGAGGATTAAGAGGAAGATCTAGAATGAACGGACAATCCCACACAAAAACCAAAGCGTTTTAGTTTTGAAATTGGACTCTTGTAAAGTATTCTCGTGTTTGCGTTTGTTCCGCGTGCACTGTTTGTGCAGAACAATCTATATTGGGAAATTAAGAGAGGAAGCAAACACAGTCGACAGAAGAAGAGCCGTGTTTGCGTTACTCCAGTGCATTGTCTCCTGGCTTTACTGCTGCTTGTTGAACAGAGATGAGGGTAAATATTTGTCTGCGGCGTTTGTGGGACGCGCTGTACAATAGAAGGCCTCGTAATCTCCAAGAAATGAGTGGCACTTGTATAATGAACCGAATTCTTGTTTCATGACTCTGCAAAACTACTTTGCAGCCTGCTCCACACCACAAACCAACACCCCCCCGCCATTTTTTTTTTTTTTTTTTAAAACCTGTGTATGACTCCAGGCTGAACTCCCAGCAGTGCTGTGTGCATACTCTGCTAATGATGTCTGGGTTCGGGCCATGACTGAAAATGCTTTCTATTTAAGGTGTTAATGGTTTTTGAGCCTCAAGAGGCCGGGATAGGCTGGAGGTATTTAATGTCAGACATGTCAGGATGTAGATAACGAGGAGAGAGCCATAAAGAGGAAACAAAGGTGGAGTTAAGCGTGCAGTAAGATACGAGAGGTCGTGGCATTATTGTGAATAAATCACGGAAAAGAGGTGTTGTTTGACCCGATGCATAGCGGAGTGCAGTTACACATCTTTCCCGTGATTTATTCACAATGATACACCACTTTGAGTGTCTTATTGCTTTTTATAAAAAGCTTACCAAAGCTTAGACATATAGGGGGTGCTGTTCTTCCAGTTGTTTGTTCTCGGGGACTAAAAGAAAACCTGCACTTTGTGAAGGGAGCTCTACTCTATTTTCAGCTGTTTTCATTGGGTGGTGCCACAGCCAATCATTGCTCTCCATCTCACCCTACTCCTTCCCCCAACCACTTGCATGTCCTCCCTCGCCACCACTACAAACCTCCCCTTTGGCCTTGCTCTCCTCCTCCTGCCCGATGGCTCCATCCTCTTCATCCTTCTACCTATAAAACCTTAACCTACTCCTCTGTACACATCCAAACCACCTCCACCCCACCTCCCAAAACAGCCTACCTATCCCATCCCTCTGATTAACTCACTCCTAATCTTCTCCATCATCATCATCACTCCAAAGGAAAACCATCTCTGATATTCCCAGCTCTCTCTCTTTCTTGTTTTTTAAATCAGATTCACCATCTTTAATCTGTACATCACAGGTCCCACTATTGTCCTGTTAAAGTTCCCTTTCACTTTGGTAGGTACTCCTCGATGACACCGCATTCTTGCAATTCAGTGATCTATGCCAAAATGAAGTGCACTTACAGCAGGGCATGCTTTGGTGTGGAGTAAGGTTTAATTCTTTCTCTGTAGTTCAATTAAAATGTTTTAAAGACTTTACCAGCCAGACGAACCAGTTTCAGCAGGTTCTGTAATGAGTCCACGAGAAACCTGAATGTTCTGATAGACTTTGTTTTGTTCCACTTTCAACGGTCTACTTTTTTATTTGATCTTTGCTTTTTGAATCCTTTAATAAGACGGGAGAGACGGGTGTCGTGCGGATCCAACACCGTCCAAAACAATGTGCTGCAACGGCTTTGAATTAGTGACCTGTTCCAAGAGTTTTGACTCCAAAATTTTAAAACCAACAGAACTGGATGCAGAAGTTGTGGGTTAGTTGATTTGAAGGGTAAATGTTGTACACAGTAAGGATCTATGGTCACCCCACTGGGAATTAAGCTTCTCTGCCACCTTATAAAAGAGCTTATAGTGATATTAGGGGCTTGCTAAATAATTTAGTATCTTTAGTAACTATGGTTACTATTGCCAAATGGTTTGTCATGGTGTTTTCAGTGGTTATTTAGGCACTGTATGGTGGTTGCTATGGTGTTACTATGTTGTTCACACTAAGGATGTATGTTGACCCCACCGGAAATCGAACCCAGGACCTTCTTGCTGTAAGGGGGGGGGGGTCGTTAACTTCTGTACCAACTTATAAAAGAGGTTATACTGATATTAGGTGGTTGCTAAGTAATTTAGTATAATATGTGGTTGCTATGGGTATATTGAGTGTGGTTAGTATGACGTTGCTAACAGTTTGCCATGGTATTTTCCAGTGGTTATTTATACGTAAGGTGGTTGCTATGATGTTGCTATGTTGTATACAGTAAGCATCTATGTTGACCCCACTGGGAATCAAACCCAGGACCCTGCAGCTGTAAGGCAGAAACTTTAACTGCTGTGCCACCATGTACAAATGGTTGTATTGATGGGAGATTTCTAATTAATTCAGTATATTAAGTGGTTGCTAGGGCACCAGTAATGGTGTCAAGTGATTGCTATGGTATACTAAGTGGTTATTTAGGCATTGTTGGGTGGTTGTTATGGGGTTGCTATGGTGTACACAATGAGGACTTGTGAAATCTTCAGGGTGGTCCATTAGGTGGCGCTTAGCCTTTTAGATCCAGGGGGATATATACAGTACCATTACAGCAGTCTACTTTTTGGGTGAAAGTGTTTTGGAGTTTTTGGGGGGCAGATCCCAGTGACTTGGGGTTTGACACCCAACTTTTAAGTCGAGAGCCCAGCACACTAACCACTTAATTACTACTTCCTTTTTAGACCTTGTAGCTTTGTGTCATCAGAATAATGGTATTAGAACCTGTAGATGTATTAGAACCTGGCTGAGCTCAATGAGGCCATGTGTATTAAAAAAAAAGGACTGGGCCCAGCACCAAGCCCTGGGGCACTCCAGTATTTTACTTAATACGATTTAAAGACAAGTACAATGTGATTTGATCTGGGCAGATACATACCATTTTCCCTACCACTCCACCCCACCCCCCCTTTCCACTCTCAGTTGTTCCTTTATGTACCATAATGCAACGTTCGACAGCTCGGGGTCTGACGTGCTCATTAATCTTACACAGGGTCCCTTTTTGTTCCCGTCACTAACCTTCCTCCAGAGGTTTTGTGTAAAGCATCAAAGAGCGACGGTTCTGTATGATCACTCCGTGAGTGTCTTTTGTTTCGCGCAAAAAAAATCTAAAGCAGTTAAGAAGCGGTGGAACCGAAGGTGCGTGTCACACACGCCTTTTAAAATCATTTATAAAGTATCTCAACATGCTTATCGCCAAAAAACAGCCCGCTTCAACTCGTAGACTTTCTGATGCGGTGGAAACACCGGTTGCCATGGTTGCGTCAACAAACAAGAAGAGCGAAAGGTTTCAACACAAAGCTATGAATAGGCTTTCCTTTGGAATATGGAGTCCCACAAGGCTCTGATTTGGGTCGGTGGCGATTGTTCTCTTATATACGTTCCTCAACTCGATGTGTTATTCAATTGAAGCAGATGTTCCAAAGACCACAATTCAGTTATTTGGCAGCACAATTCATACACATGATGTACAAAAAGGTCTGTTTACCCAGGATCCTCCTTCTTTTAAACACAGATTGTAAAGTATCATCAGTTTCTGAGACAATAAATACATCCCCGTTTCCTTTTTTTTTTTTTTACATGGTGACGCAAAGCCGCCCCGCGCAACCGAACGACAACATAATACAGCATGACGCACGTGTTTTGTGGCAACATGTTGATAACGCAAAAGGTATGAAGTCTTTAAAACCCCCAGCGGAACCATTCTCTCACCTGAGGTTAAGCAAGAGCCGATGAGCCGCTAACATTAAAAACAACGTTAATGAAACTTAAAAATGAAATTATAAAGATATTTTAAATATAAAGTACAGGAGCAAATGTATTGGGGCAAGCCCCAAAATCACTGAACTCAGGTGAGGCATTCAGCCCGATGCCACTGGCTATTCTTTGTGGACGTCATGGTGGCATTGTGGTTAGCACATTTGCTGGGAATCCAGGTTTGAATTCTGATCTGTGTGAGTTTTCATGTCCTCCCCATGTGCGGGTTTTCTCGGGTTCTCCGGTTTTCTCCCACAGTCCAAAAACATGGATTCAAGATAAAGTGGTTGCTCTAAATTGCCCCTATATAATGTGTGTGCGCCCAGCAATGGATTGGCTCCCTGTTCTGGGTGTATCTGCCCAGCACCTGAACCATTCTCCCCTGGATGGAAACCCTCCACAACCCCAGTGAAGGATTAAGCGTTATATGAGAACAGATGAGTATGTTTTGAGGAATCAGTTTGGGGAAGGCCCTTGTTTGATTTTGTTTCGTCTGGATAAATCTGACTGCGCCACATGGAGACCTGACCGTAACCCCAGCTGAAATCTTTGGCATGAAATAGAATAAATAGTCTTTTCAAACATCATTGTTTGACCTCTAATGCCACACAAATAACAGAGGCACTCCAAAATCTTGTAGAAAGACTTTTTAAAAACATGGAAGCTGTTAAATATCCTATATTAGAATCTTCTTCGCTGCTTCCGTTAGGGGGCGCCACAGCGGGTATGATCCTCAAGGACCTTTGTTGACCACTGTCGGAAACTGAACTCCGAACCTTGTTGATGTGAGGCGGAAACGCTATATGTAACCGCTGTGCCAACACGTAAAAATGGTTATACGTTAGGTGGTTTCTAAGTAATTCAGTGTAATAAGTGGTTGCTAGGGTGCTGGTAATGGTGTGGACTGGTTGCTATGGTATGCCGAGTGTTTGGTAGGGAATTGCTAAATAATGTGCCATGGTATTCTCAATGATTGTATAGACATTGTAAGGTGGTTGCTATGGTGAATACAGTAAGAATCTATGTTGATCCCACTTTGTTGTTGGGGTGTTGGTTAAGGTGTGAATTGGTTGCTATGGTATACCTACTGGTTTAGTAGGACATTGCTAAATAATTTGTCATGGTATTTTCCAGTGGTTATTTAGGCACTGTATGGTGGTTGCTATGGTGTTGCTATGTTGTACACAGTAAGAATGTATGTTGACCTCACTGGGAATCGAACCCAGGACCTTCTTGCTGTGAATAGGGAAACTAACTGCTGTGCCACCATGTACAAATGGTTATATTGCTGTTGGGTGATTTCCAATTCATTCAAGTGGTTGCTAGGGCACCGGTAAAGGTGTCAAGTGGTTGCTATGGTGTGTGGTCAGTAGGGCATTGCTAACTGATTTGCCATGGTTTTTCCAGTGGTCATTTAGACATTGTAAGGTGGTTGCTATGATGTTGCTATGTTGTACACAGTAAGGATCTATGTTGACCCCACTGGGAATCGAACCCAGGACCCTGTTGTGCCACCACGTTCAAATGGTTGTATAGATGTTAGGTGATTTCTAAGTCACTCATTATATTAAGTGGTTGCAATGGCACCGGTAAAGGTCTCAGATGGTTGCTGTGGTATACTGAGTGGTTATTTAGGCATTGTTAGTTGGTTGTTATGGGGTTGCCACGGTGTACACAGTAAGAACTTGTGTTGGCAGCACCGGGAATCAAACCCAACCTTCTTGCCGTGGGGCGGAAACGGTAACCGCGGTTCCACCATGTAGAAATGGTCATACTGATATTGGGTGGTTTTTAAGGCATTCGGTGTAGTAAGCGGTTGCTAGGACCCTGGTAAAGGTGTCAAGTGGTTGCTATGGTATACCATACCATGGAGTGTGGTTAGTAGGGCATCACTAAATTATTCCCAATGGTTATTTAGACATTGTAAGGTGGTTTCTATTGAGTACATAATAAGGACCCCATCAGGAATCATACTTGGAACCTTTTTTCCGTGAGGCGGAAACGCTAACCGCTGTTCCATCTTGTAGATCCTCCAGAGGAGGTAACCTGTAGGTGTCCTGATCCTTCTGTACATACAGCGTGCACTTGAATTGCACATCTGGTGTTTTCCTGTAACCTTACATCTTTATTAAACCCGCACATCTGTACCAGAGGAGAAGATACAGACGGTTCCATTATGAAAACAACCATGAAACCAGATGTTTCATGACATCCTGGTGAACGTTTGCTGTGGATCTAACGCGGGACTGATTGTGGATCAGAGCTGGGGGCGATTGTGTGATGCTTGGCAGGATGAACCAACCCCCACCACCTCCATCCCCCTGACCCAGTGCATGCACACTCATAAGCTAAATGTTGAGTCAAAGGGGACCCAACAGCTGGCCGTGTACAGAGGATGAGCGGTGGTGCAGCAGCTGTTGTCCACACCGTTCATCAATCCCACTATTGTTTTGGCTCGATTCTTTGGGGAGTCAGTGATCTTTAAGAGAAACTACATTTTCATAATTCTTCCAGCCCCCACTATCTCTCATGTTTTCTTTGGGACGAGGATCTAAGGCCCAACGTTCCTCTCTTACTGTAGCATCTCTTACATGCATCGCAAGTACAAAGGCACTGATATTTGGGTTTGGGATGCTAATGACCGCAGGACAAAAGAAGCCTTGTGCGGATGTTGATGGATGGGGATGCGTACCGGATCACTGAGCTTTGATACGATGTATAGTTAATACACATGAGATTAATGGATTAGTAAAGAAATGAGCATTTAATTCCTAATGCCTACAGATTTATATGGTGGACATGTCGTACAGTACGTACTCAGGGCCGCTGTGCCGCCCTTAACGTTAGCCCCCCACTGAAATAAGCGGATTCACAAATGAATAAATAATTACTTGTACTGTTTATCAGACATTTGTCACCAAATGACTCATTTGCACTCTGCAGTCACACGCTGTTCCAGAAGTCTGTAAAGATAATGATAACGAGAATAACCTTATTATCTGTAATTCGTTCTATTGGCACCTGTTTCCATTTTGTTGGGCATTTTTATCTTTTGGGATTTCACTGAATTTGTAGATGATGTTGATATTTGGTTTTTATTATTTCATACAGGAAGCATGGATGGACCGTACCATCTTAATGCATAAACACTAATCATAAAATAATATTAATAAAATTAATTACTTACAGGCGGCTTAGTGGTTAGCACGTTCTCCTCTCAGGGTTGAGGATTCCCGGTTGGAATCCCAATCTGGGTGGAGTTTTCATGTCCTCCCCGTGTCCGCGTGGGTTTTCTCCGGGTTCTCCGGTTTCCCCCCACGTCCCAAAAACATGGATTCCAGGTAAATTGAATGCTCTTAATTGCCCTGTATAGTGTGTGTGAGTGTGTACCCAGCGATTGGATCTGCCCAGCGCCCGAGATGTTCTCCCCGCGACCCTCATAAAGGAATAAGCGGAAGATAATGAATGAATGAATGAATGAATAATTACATACAGTATTTTATTTGTTTATTGGGAAGACCGTTGTATTTCTGACTATACGTTGTCCCCATCTTAGTTGCCCCTATATAGTGTGTGTGTGGGCACTGCAGGATGTTTACTGTAGAATTGATATGCTATGGTATACCAGGTGGTTGGCAGGGCATGGCTAAATGATTGCCATGGTATTTCCAGTGGTTGTTTGGGTATTGTAAGGTGGTTGCTATGATGTTGCTAGGTACTTAATAAATTGTAAATGTGGTATAATGAACTACTAACATTACTGACTATAACACGATGGTGGTGTAGTGAACAGTACCTCCCCTTCTCAGTGCTGGGGAGCCAGGTTTGAATCGCGATCTGGGTCCGATCTGGGTGAATGCCAATTTGTATGTTCTCAGCATCCAGGGGACACATTGCAAGAGGGTTACTGTGGAATATATGCTAGGTGATTTTACTGTGTAATAAGTTGTGAGGGCATGGGTGCATGGTCTACATAGCATTTTAAGTAATTGATGGGACATTGTAAAATAATTGCAAACGGTTGTTTAGTTGTTGCTAGGTGGGTTTTTTTTTTTTTTGTGTGTGTGATCGATTTAATAAGCGGTTGCTAGGGCAATGGTGAGGTTTCAAGTAGTTGCTATGGTATCCAAGATGGGATGAGTGGTTGCTGTCATTTCTTTTTTTTTGGTGTGAAATAGGTGGTTGCTAAGCTATTGGTAGATGTGTCTATGTAGTTGCTATGGTGTCCTGTGTGATGGACAAGTCATTGCAAATTATTATTATGATTGCCCTGGTAGTTGCTTATGGCATAAGGTGGTTAAGTGCAATAGAAAATGGTTGCTATGGGGTTGCTAGGTTTCTAAGTGTTTCATAATTATCAAGAAGTAGATAAAAACTTGGTAGCGGGTTACCATTGTATTGTAAAAATGGTTGTACTGATGCTAGGTGGTTTCTAAGTAATTCAGTATAATAAGTGGTTGCTAGCAAACTGGTAAAGGTGCCAGGTGGTTGCTATGGTATACCCAGTGGTTACTGGGGCATGGCTAAATAATTTCCATAGTATTTCCAGTGGTTGTGTAGTTATTGTAAGGTGGTTGCTAAGGTGTTGCTTGGTGGTTTTGAGTGGTTAGTGTGAGAAGTAGTTGCAATGGTAACCTAAGTGATAGGGAGCAGTTATAATAATAACTTGCAATGGCTTTTCATAGTTGCTTATGGCATAATTTGATTACAGTTGAATAAAAAATGGTTGCTATGGTGTTGCTAGGTGGTTTCTAGGCATTTCATGTGTAAGGTGAAATTTCTTCTGTATTGATGGCAGGTTGCCATGGTATTCCAGTTGGTTGGTCTGGTATTATAAAATGGTTGTACTGCTGTTAGGTGGTTTTTAAATCATTCATGTCCGGTGGTTGCTATGGAATACGGCGTGGTTGGCAGGGCATGGCTAAATAATTGCCATAGTATTTCCAGTGGTTTTGGGCATTGTGAGGTGGTTGCTATGGTGTTGCTCGGTGCTTTTTAAGTAGTGAATGTGATCGAATGCAATTGTGAATGTTCTCCTTTTGTTTTATTCCTGAAAAGCTTATTTTAGTTCTCTGTGGCACAACATATTGACCTCATTACAGACTATTGTGACAGAAAGCCGGTCGGTGAACTTTTATCTTCTTATCGTGAACTTTGTTTGCTATTCTATAGTTATGTAACTCGTTCTTTACCAACCACATTCCGACACTGACTGTCTAATGCGTGGCACATCAGGGATCACGTGCGTCAGGAGAGAGAAATCATCGGTCAGTGGAGCGTTAAAGGCCCGTTGTTAGTCTATAGTATAGGTCGGCAATTGGCGGCCCCCGGGCCAGATGTGGCCCTCGCGAGCGCGAGATACATCTGGCCCGTGAGGTTGTTTGAACTTTAATGAACGATAATGAAAAAAAATAATTTAAATCGGACTGTCAGACTTGGTCCACACAGAGCCGAGTTACAGACCTAATATCCACATGAACACTAAGGTTTACATCACCGTAAACCATTATTTAGGTTGAGTCCCAAAACACTCTTTTTTTTCACCCTTAAACAGCTGTTTAACCTCTGTTTAACCTTTGGTTCTGAAACACATTTATGGTGAAACAAGTACAAATGCAACGTACCCCCAAAATGAACCCAACACATTCCCACATCTCCCCAAACCAGTTGACACACAACACAACTCCATGAACAAATAAGAACATTATTAATCATTTTCTTCTCCTCTTGACCAGTTCCCATGATGCTCTGCCATTGGGTGGGCAGAGCCCGGCCCACACATACTCCAGCGACGCCACATAAGCGTTCTAAAAAAAATGAACCACGGCTTCTTTCAAACAGACCAGACGTCCTCGCATCCAGACGAGGAGCTGCTTTGTGTGGTGGTTCCATCTGATACTGCAGAGACCCCCTCGTTACAGATCAGGCAGGTGGGCTTTGCATTAATAAAACTGGGATGATGGGGGTGTATTTCTCTGTCCAAAAGGTCCTGTTTTCACTCTCCACTTTTCTCTTGAGATTTTTTGATGGAGCCATTTTTTGACCGCTAACAGCAACACCTGGAAATGCTGCTGTTTTTTTTTCTGTTTGGTTTTTCATCAATAGCGCCCTCAATGGTCAGTCCACAAATTTCACACACATCGGCCCTCTTGAATGTATTTTGCCCTGTGTGTCTGCTTTGTCAATTCAAGCGTGCCAATCATTTTCCATTTTCGTTATTACACCCCCCCCGCCACCCCCCGTAGTTGTGACGTGCCAGGTGATTATTGGAAAATATCTGGCCCGCGGCCGTACTTAATTGCCGACCCCTGGTCTATAGGATCCAATTATTAACCCCTCAGGGTTCAGCTACTGTCCACACAGGTCAGAAACATAGAACCAACACAAGAGTTGCCACACACACACTTCACACTATGGCAAGCCAACATCAAAGCTCATCCAGGAACTGTACCTTTCTCGTTCTTTTTTTTCGTCTTCTATTCCCAGACCACAATGTTTCTCCTTATAGTTTATGAGCTTCAGCCACCAAACTTTACAGGGTTGTGGGAACTAAGTAAAGGGGACAGAACCAATAGATCATCTCGCAAGTTACATTTGCTTTTATCCAAAGCGACTTACAAATATCCCAATTTAGTTGGGGCCCAAATACAGTGTTAATACAGTTTTACACCGGGTGGCCTTCCCGATTTAAGGCAAGTTTATTTAGAGCGCATCTTTTAAGCAGAAGCAATTCAAAGTGTAGTAAAAAATAGTAAAAGCCATTCAAATAATTTCATTTAGTTCATTAAGAGAACGTAAAATATGACTAAAGCAAAAAAAAAGTAGAGCAATAAAAAAAAGTGCATGAAGAGAAAAGAGCGACATGGTGATTGAATGCTGATTCTCCATGTTGCACAACCCTCCAATTTATCCGGGTTTGGGACGGGCACTACAGGTGGGCTAATAACTGCACCCCTAATGGCTGGGATGGGATACGATAAGCCTTTATTAGTCCCACAATGGGAAGAGAGCATTGGGGAAAGTTAAAAGATCCTTTTACAATAATATATTCTATTAGAGAAGAAGTTAAGAAAGAAAATTCTAATAGAAATCAGCGTTGACCAAATAAAATTCACAATGATGTACAGTGGAGGACAAAAGACAACACAGCAACAGTGTATTGCACATATGATGACTGAAATGAATTTTTATTGCACAAACAAATTTGTGTCTCTAAATTGCATGTCCGTAGATGTGAATGGAAACTTAAGACCACCGAGGAATCCCACAAAGGCACAGTGGAGGACATGCACCTGGGAATCAACCTCAGAAGCTTCTTGTTGTGACGAGGAGGTGCTTACAGCTGCACCACCATCTCACTGGACCATCTGTTGCAGGTAAGAGAACTTTCACATTTTGTAGTGGATCTCATTCCTCCATGAGGAGGTCAGACACTGAGGTTGGCTGGTGTCCTCGCGCTCCATCACTGTTCTAAGTAACCCCCTAAATGTTTGAATAATTGTTATTCAGTATTATGAGTATAAATTCAGTAGTGTGGTGTTTAATTCAGTACTGTGAGTATAAATCCAGCAGTGAGGGGAATAAGGCTGACATTGTTCAGTACTGATTCAGGAGTAATAATTCAGGAGTGTGAAGTCGGCGGCGCTCTGAGTGCATGGCTGAGGTCGGAGGTATTTCCTGTCCGAATGCCTCCCTGTAACGTCACTGCCTTCGCACGGGACAAAGCGCGAGGCTTTTATTTACAAACCCGCGAGGCTGCCCGGTATAAAGGCGCGTGCAGCGGGTGTCCGCCCGTCAGTCAGAGGGGGCAGTGGGCAGGCTTTTCGGGTTTGGAGGTTTAGTAGGTTCGTCCCCGCGGCGCCCGCTGCGCATCCGGAGAACGTCCGTTGCTCGCGCCTGGCACCGGGCACGCGCCTGGGCTGGAGATGCCGCGCGCCGGGTGAGGTGGCCGCTCCGCTCCGTCTTGCGCGCGCGCGCCCCGGACCCTCGACGCGCGCCGGCATGGGCGTGCTGAGCGGGCACCTGCTGGTCACCCTGCAGATTCTGCCCGGCTTCTTCTCCAACTGCCTCTTCTTCGTGCTCTACGACTCGGTGGTGCTGGTGAGGCGCGTGGTCTCGCTCGTGAGCCTGTCGGGCGGCGGCGCGAGGCCGCGCATGCTCACCCCGGCCGGCGTGCGCTCCATCTGGAACAGCTTTCTGCTGGACGCCTACAAACAGGTACAGCCTGCGCGCGCGTCCGCCAACACGGGAGCGCGCCTCTCAGTTTTGTGTAAAAGAAAATGAGAAAGTCGTTTTAAAGTTTTCTTTTTCTGATCTGAAGTTTGACGCCGTGTTCAACCGGATGCGCGCGCAAAGTCAGTGCGTAAAGGCTAACTTCATTCCTTTAGTATTTACGTCTTTATTTAAATGATACTGATTTATTAAGAGTCCTCTACACAAATCTGAACAAGTCGCTACAAATTGTTGACATTAACGCGGAATTAAGAAATTAGGATTTTCAGAATAAAGTATTTTTTTTAAAAAAACCCACAAATTTGGCATCAGGGCCACCCAAATAAATGTTACTTTCAAGTGTTTTATAAAGTTTTAATGCATCAGGTGTTCAAAATCAATCACCCAGTCAATTTTCTAGCTATACCAATAATTTAGTTACATTAGAAGCTTTATATATAGAAAGTTCGGGAAAATTCGGGTAATGTTTATGTTCCAGCTGTTTGTCAGACAGACATATTTACAGAGAGACAGATTGACGGACTATTTATCCAGGTATCTGTCTGTCTGAATGCTTTCACGCTGTATACATGTTTAAAAATAAAGAAGAGGCACGAAAAAAATGCAGATGAGTCGGTAAAACTAATAAACTGAGTAAAATGATCTTGTTGAGATTTCCTAAAATTAGACAAAAGACTTCGATTTGTTCCACTTTTCAGCGTTTTCCTGACTTGTTACAATTTTTGCAGTGTAACTTTGTGCAAAAAGTTTGGGGAAAGCTCTCTGTCCCACATTTCCGGTGAACTGGAACATAAGTTGTAAGCCTGGTCCTCTCGTTCCAAATCAGTGCCTGGTCTTTGGTAATGCTCTTCTGGATAAATAGCTCTCTCCAAAACTGTGTATAAATGCACGTGTGTGTGTATATAGTTCTGCGAACGCTGTCCGTAAGGCTGAGTCCCTCAGAACTTTTAAGAAACATCTCAAAACAAACCTCAATACTAAAAGGCAGAAGGATGGGATAACGCTCAGGGTTGATAATACTGCAGTGTAGCTGTTTTCTCCTAAACTACAGACTGGTGGTGTTCTCTCATTTGTAAGGCTATTTGGATAAATAACTAAATGTAAATGTGTATATATTAATCCTTCTGGGGTCAAAACCCCAAAATAATAAGATTATTATGAATTGATCACTAAAATAGGAAAATGTCAACAAATGAACTTTATCTGTGGTGAATTATATAAGATTCAGATTAACAAATACAAAAACTTTATAAAATCCAAATATTTAGGGAGGATTTAAACACTCAGGTGTATGTTCTAATTTAAACAATAAATATATGTATAAAATAATAACGTTGTTCGGCACGTCAGCTTAGTGGCTAGCATGTTCACCGCCCAAATCCCAATCATGATGGAGTTTCCATGTTCTCCCCTTGTCCTCATGGCTTTCCTCCGGGTTCGCCGGTTTCCTCCCACAGTCCAAAAACATGGATTCAAAGTAAATGGAATGCTCTAAATGGCCCCATATCCCATATAGTGTGTGTGTGTGTGTGTGTGTGTGTGTGTATATATATATATATATGTGTGTATGTGTGATGTGTGTGTAGCTATGTGGTATGTATATGTGTGTGTGTGTGTGTGTGTGTGTGTGTGTGTGTGTGTGTATTTTACAGCTGAAAGTCTACATGATTAATTCCCTCTGAACTTTTTGGGGTTATTGTGTCACTGTGCGTTTCACCAGCATCACATGATGCGCAGCAGAAATGTTCTAAGCAGTTAAGAGGCTCATGCACTGAATGCAGTCTGAGTGACTTTAATATATATGTAAAACGTGTTTTTAATCCCAAAACACTTTGCATGTCATTTGCACACAGTGCTGCTGTACCCTGAATATATATTTGCTGCGTTCGAACCCGCCACCAACAAACAGATGTCCTGCTGCGTGGACTCCTTTCCCTCGTCGTTGTTAATGTGACTCTGTGGGAGTTCACTGACTGCTATTACTGAATCGGGCTTTCATTGACTTATTCACGTTTCTCTGAACGGCGTGCCGTTCACCGGCTCACGACTGACCCAACACGGACGAAAGGATGTCCAGATCGGATGGTGTGAATGTCAACGGCTTTACGTTGTGTATTTCATTCAGTGTAAAGAACACTGAACTTCGATCTCCAGACAGTCAATGAACCCGCCGGACGATGCCCTTTAAATTTGTTCCAAACGTCTGGGTCTCTGTCAGCGTTACTCTTTAACTTTGCAAACTCTGCAGCCAAAAGAGTATCGCAACAGGTGCATCAGCCTCTTTACTGCGTCCTGCATCCGTCCAGTCTGATACGGCAGGGCCAGCCAGAGGTCTCTGCTGATGCAGAGCAGACGCAAAGTCAACATCCAAAAAAATTTTAAACTCCATTTTTATCCAATTAGCTTCCTTCTAATCCTCTAATTGGTTAGGAGGGTGGGAGGCAGGGAATGTGGAGGGTGCCATGGGTGGGGAAGATCCACATTCCTATTCAGGGGAGAACATTGGGCAGATACCCCCAGGAAACACACTATATAGGGGCAAATTAGGGCATCCATTTCACCTTGAATCCATGTTTTTGGACTATGGGAGGACACTGAAGAACCCGGAGGAAACCCATACAGACACGGGGAGAACATGGAAACTCCACCCAGATTGGGATTCAAACCTGGATTCTTATGTAATTAGAATGAACATGATCTCACATGTAACACACTTTAAAGGGGCAAGTTAGAGCATCCATTTCACCTTGAATCCATGTTTTTGGACTTATGGGAGGACACCGGGGAACCCGTAGGAAACCCACACAGACACGAGGAGAACATGGAAACTCTATCCAGATTGGGATTTGTACCTGGATCCCCAGTGTTGAAAGGTGGACATGATGACCAATCCGCCACCCTGTCATCCCTATGAACTTAACAAAACCTGCAACCCACTCACAAAAAAGGTTCTATAGCATGGGTTCTTTTAATTCTGTTCCGGAAGGTTCCACAATAATCTGAAGTGGTTACAGATGAGGTCATTCATTAACAAGCTTAAAAAAACCATCCACCAACAACTTGGTCTTTGCAAGTACCTCTACTATAACTAACTATTTAACCGGCGTTAATGTTGGGTTATGGTTAGTATAAGGTTATGGTTCGGTTAGTCGTATTTAATCGGTAAGGTACATGTATGTAAGGAAAAAAAAATAAAGCAAACGTATGCATTTTTTTATTAACTAAAACTCTTAACTCTTCATCACAAGATGTCCTCCACCACCGGCCGGGGGGGGGGGGGGGGGGGGATGTCGTCAGGGCGGGGAGTGACAGTAAGTG